>JABUQX010061563.1:2500-15000 GCA_015478945.1 Trachelipus rathkii
CTAAATTGACTAATTATATTGATAAACAACTTAAAAGGGTTTGATATCAAAAATGACCACCCCTAACAAAAAATACACTAGCTTTAAAAATGCAATACAGAAATAGGTAAATGAAATTGGTAAATGAACTTTTAAACTACATGCCATATCCGACCAGAAGACTAAAAATTATGATATATATCCTCAATCTTTAAATTATTAAAGAGCTTTTAAGCTTTAACAAACTAATATTTGAAACTATATATATATATATATATATATATATATATATATATATATATATATATATATATATATATATATATATATATATATATATATATATATATATATATATATATATATATATATATATATATATATATATATATATATTAAAATATATATATATATATATATATATATATATATATATATTGTATCATCCATCCTGTTAGGGTATTTCTATCTTCAAATGTTCTTTCCTCCTCTATTTCCTCTACCGTCTTGCCTCTACGTTTTACAGCCTCTTCCTCGGTCTTCCTGCTGGTCTCCTACCTTCTGGTCTCCAATCCATCATCTCTCTCAATCTCTCCCCTTCCTTCATTCTTTTCACATGTCCAAACCATCTTAACTGGTTTCTCTCCACGCATTCCAAAATAGGTTCCACTCCCAGTTCTCTCCTCACCAGCTCGCTCCTCATTCTGTCTCTCAACGATACTCCTCTAATGAGTCTAAGTACCCTCATTTCCGCAGCTTCTATTCTGCTTTTTTGCATCGTATTCATTGTCCAGCATTCAGATCCATACAACAATATCAGTCTCAGAATTGTTTTATATATTAATATTTTAACCTCTGTTGGTATCCCTTTCTCCTTTAGCAACGGGTATAACATTCCCACATTCTGTGAAAATCTCCCAATTCTCCCTTTCAACTCGTCATCTTGTCTTCCTTGACCATCAAATACCACTCCCAAATACTTAAATCTATTCACTTGCTTAAGCCTTATATCTTCTATGTTCACTACTATCTCTTCTCTCTCTCTCTTGCCATCACCATTATTTCCGTTTTCTCTCTGTTTATTCTCATGCCCATTGACTTCAGTACCTCATTCCACCTATTCACAGCTTCTTGCAGGTCTTGAGCTCCTGCTGTTATCACTGCCGCATCATCCGCATAAACCAAAGTGTGCTTCCTATTTTCCCTTATGCATATCCATTTAAGACATTGGCCAGGAAAAATGCAAAGAGCATCGGTGACAGTACACTTCCCTGTCTAACCCCGTTTTCACTTCAAACCACTTCTCCCTTCCTGTTCCTCTAACCGTATTTATTGGATTTTCATACATACTTTTAATGGCTGCTATCAGACTTTCTGGTATGGCATACATCGGATCTTCCAACACTCTCCACTTTTATCGATCAATGCCTCTTGCCCATGAATGCTGCATACGCCTTCTCATTCCACTCTATAATTTTCTTTTTCAGCATCTTCATGTAAGATATTAGGTCAGTGGTACTTTTTCCTGGTCTGAAACCGTGCTGTCATTTTCCAATCTTGTCCTCGACCTCCATCCTCAATCTTTTTTCTAAGATCCTCTCATATATTTTACTCGCCCCCACCAACAATACTATTCCTCTATAATTTCCGCATATTCTTTTATCTCCCTTCTTATGTATCGGACAGATTACTGCTTTCCTTCATTCTGTTGGTATTTTTCTTTCTTTACATACTTGGTTTAACAATCTTGTCAACCATTTACTTATTCCCTCTCCTGTTTTGAATAGCTCATTATTCAGTCCATCGTATCCTGCACTTTTCCCATTTTTTAGTATCTTAACTGCTTCTTTCACTTCCTCTATCTCTATCATTCTAATTTCCTCATGTTCTTGTCTTACTCTCAGGGGTATTTCATCCATTTCCTCCTCCCCTTCCTCTACGTTCAATAATTCCTCGAAATACTCGCTCCATCTTTCCGTCACCTCCTCTTCCTCTAAAAGAGGTTCTCCCTCCTTATTCAGAACAGTATGCATTTCCGGTTCTTTATTTCCTCTCATGCTCTTGGCCATTCCATATAAAAGTTTTCCAGTGCCCTTCGTATCCTCTTTCAGTTTTCTTCCTATTCTTCTCCAAGTAATGTCCATACTTCTTTTTACATCCTCTGCAGTCTGCGTTACATATTCTATCCTGTCCCTTCCGTTCTCGTCTTTATCCATTTCCTATATTCTTTGTTTTTGAGCTTCACTGCGTTCTTAACATCCTCATTCCACCATGCTGTCTTCTTTTTCCTCCCCCCAGCGACTTTTTTCTTTCCTAGTATTTCGCTTGCAATTCGATCTACTCTTGTTTTAAAGGTCTTCCAACTCTCCTCCGCCGTTTCTTGTTCTTCTGTCCCTTCGAATTCTTGTGTGAGTTTTTCATTAAACTGCTCTACCATCCACCCTCAGATTTTCCAAACAGTATCTCTCTTTTGTTATCTTCCTTGGTTTTCTCCTTATATATATATATATATATATATATATATATATATATATATATATATATTATATATATATATATATATATATATATATATATATATATATATATATATATATATATATATATATATATATATATATATATATATATATATATATATATATATATATATATATTATAAAGCACATGTACCAGCTGTTATCGATACTGTATAGAGTATCACAATATAATTTTTTGAGAAAATTAAATTATATATTACATTGTTAAACACAAAGTCAGTGAAAGGAAAGTTAAATAGCTTATGCAATGCTATTTAGGTAACCATTCTCTAATATTTAAAATCAAATGCTCTTAAATTATGATGAAGAAACAGGTGATCAGCTAGTATTGGAGAAAGACGATTCCTTATTTATATAATTATTTCCTGCTTGGCTTAACATTCTCTCGCTAAATACACTTGAAGGTGGAGGAGAGAGATATTTCCTAGCTAATTCAGGTAAGATGCAATCAGGATAAAGAGCTTTTCTTTCTTTTCACCATAACAGTGGATCAGTATCCGATTTTCGTTCCATAAGTGGTGCTGCAAAATATTTATTACTACTTAGGATCTGGACGAGGAAGGTGCATGATAATTGCATGTTTAGAGTCAATCCTTCATATATATATATATATATATATATATATATATATATATATATATATATATATATATATATATATATATATATATATATATATATATATATATATATATATATATATATATATATATATATATATATATATATATATATATAAAAGGTAAGTATAAATGGAAATTTCATTCTCCGGCCGGAATTAGAATTTTTACTTCCTCCTCCCCCAAAATTACTCTCTGGTGCATCTCTAATATATATATATATATATATATATATATATATATATATATATATATATATATATATATATATATATATATATATATATATATATATATATATATATATAAGTGTAAAAAAAGTGAGTAAATCTGTACATGTGGTTAATTATTAAGGTGATAAATGTGGTCATTTACAGATAAATTCACAAATTGTGACCTGAAATTGTGATTGTCTGCAATTGTTCCAGGAGGTTAAATTAATTTCATTGTTGTATGTGACAAACATTGTCTCATTGGCTTCCTGGAATAATAAGTGCCCACCGTGTAATCATGATTTTCTATTTTGTTTTTCATGTGCCAACTATGAACAAATAGGCAGTTAGTATTTAATATTTTATATCTTCTTTTTTATAGAGACATAAACATTTTTCTATTTATGATATGTTTTTTTTATAAAGTTTCCCATTTGGTAATTTTTATGGGAACTAAACTTTAATTCATTGCCATTTTTGGATTCTATTCAGGTTAGTGAATTTTGTATTTATTACCTCAATTTTCAATTATTGTTATGTGCTGATAATGCTATAATATGAAATGCGTTGAAGGAATAGGAATATAAAAGCAAACTTAAATGTTTATGCAGGTCAAGGGATGTCCACCTGCATATCTCAACTGCACGGATCTAGCAAAAACCCCATACAGATTTCCTAATCAGATAGGGGTAAGCTCATTAACTTAATGTATGGTTGCATGGCATGACATTTATAATTATATTCCCTTTTCCCCTTTAAATGTAGAATCATCTCTCAATATGAAATATCCCCTTCTTAACTTATCCCCTAAGTAAATTCTTTTTATCATAGTAAATATAAGCTCCTAAGCTCCTAAAGCAAATTTCATTTAACTATTTAAATATTTACTTAACTTAACTTTGACCCCACTGTAATGGAATCTAATTTAGTTTTCATTTTATTTCCATTGCAGGTTTTTGTGCTTGGTCGCACTTTTTATTGCTTGGTTATTTTTAATGCTTGATGAATTTTTGTGCTTGATCATTTTGCCTTGGCTTTTCTTTTATCTTTGATGGATTTGTCCCCTTGCTTTTGAAAAAGCCCTTGAAGTCAAATGATCCCTTTTGCCCTTATGACCTGATCCAAATCAAATGACTATCAACCGTATTATGCATACCATATTAGCAGACCCGCATTTAAATGAAGCTCGGGTTCTCACTAATGACAGTAACTTAAGTTAAGTCCACGTTGTCTGTTATCTTAAATAAATGATAAATAAATAAATGATAAATATAATAAATATAAACTACCAAAACTGGTAGGCAGCTGAAATTATAAAATAGATTGTAACCATCAATCGCCATCAAAGTTTTGTAATATATATAAATTACCCTTAACATATTCCCATATATACTTATTTATTTATAACTGAGCCAAATTCCGCCCTCGTCAATTCTGCAGATTCCGCAGATCTGCAGTTTTCGTATTTACCCGCATTCTTATATATTGAGGAGATTCTTCCCCTCAATTCAAAGGACTTCTGTGTCCATAATATTGTATATTTACCTAGTATAACTATTTCATATTTCTATTTCCGGCTCTGTGGAGAATTACTCCAAGACCTGAAATAGGTGGAACGTATTTATTACTTTACGCTATTTTCGTATTTTCGTAATTTATTATTTGCCCTAATAAATTATACTTTTAATTCTCTTTCGCTATCCCATGGTTATAATTTTTTGGTGATAAATAAATATTGAAAGGTTAAACGTTATTTACACACATTATTTAAATTTACCCCCCATCCATTTTTATAAACTTACACCTATCCCGACTGACCTTTCACACATCCAACATCATTTCAAGTGTGCACATTTTCGCGAGCTTAGGTAGCGGTGTCCCGTGATGTAAAGGAACCACCGTCAGAAAATACTATCGCCTGATTGCTTGCCCTCAGAAAAAGATAAAAGAAAGGAAGTGCTACACACAGTGTCAAGGAGAGATTAATTAACGTCAAGTCATAGGTTAGTTTCTTCTAACTCATCCCTTTTTCCCCTTTTTCTTTTTTAAAAATCATATGGCTAGTCATAGAGTTCCAAATTAATCAATTCTATGATGTTATATGTCTGGAGATCAGAATAACTAAGTGCTGCAATTCATCGTTTCTTCAAAACATAGTCTTCATTCTTCTTCTTGGACAGCCATTATCCTGGTCTCCGTTACATCATAGCCCAAATTGATTTGGCGCCCGAACAGGGACACTGTTGTCTCTCGTTCGCGAAGCGTGCGCATTCTCAATCTTAACGATCTTCATCGTCTGAACTTCAATTCTGGTTTTCTCAAACCATATTCGTATTCTTTTTAGGAATTGGCTCAAGAGGTGTCGTAACTCCTCTCTTAAAACACATACACTTACACTGCGCGCCCTACTACAATGTCCAATGCTAAAGTTCCTGCTAGTCAGGATATTGGGGATTCCGGTGGGATGGGTGTGGGTGGTGTTCGTAATAAAATTAAAAATCATAAAAATGAAAACTCTAACAAACAGGAGGGTGATGATAAATCACAAACCTCACGCTCACATAATTTGTTAAGCCCTTATAGAGATAATTCCCAAGATGTGGAAAATCCACATACCCCTGAAAGGCCACATGGTTTGGCAAGTCCCTTAAATCCTCATGGAAGCAATATTCCACCCAATGAGGAAGATGTAGAAACCACACCACAGTGGGGTCGACCTCATAAAGCTGAAAAACCCCCTGTTGTTGAAAATCTTTTACGGTTGGATGAACCTCCTAAATTGAAAAAGAGAAATGGTTCAACCACCACTCACCATAGGCATAATCCTCAGTTTGAAATACAGGATGAATATAGCCAGTCTGATTCCAACTCTGACGTTGATGATGGCTTATTGCCTATTCCATATCTGGAAAAGCTACATGAATCTTTGGCTTTGCAAAAAGAAAAAGCTGAAGCTATAGCTCATAAAAATTATGATCACCGTCTCCTTGTAAATAACCCCTCGTTGAAGGCCAAGAAGTTCGACCTTCGCGATCCTTCCTTAACAAATTTGTCCCTCTATGAGAAGGATGCTTCCCAGTATGCCCCTCGATCTCATCATAATCCGGGTGATCATAATGTAAGGTTCAATGTCAAAAGTGAAACCCCTAGAAACTCATCCCCAAGAAGGGGAAGTAAATTAATTCAAAGACCTTTAAGTTCCCACAGTCATGATGACTCTAATATTAGATATACTCAACCTTCTAGATCCCATTACACATCTCACACTACTGACTTGTTAGGGTTAGATAGGGATCAACGGGAGTATAACCCCGTGAGTAGAATAGAGCCATCCCTAAGGGAACAACACCAATCTTACTCTTATTCCCCCTTTGACCATGTCGACCGGAATAGTTATGGATCATATGACCTTCAATATCCATCACAGCCTCAAAGGAGATCCCAACGTTTAGTAAGAAGACCTGAATCTCCTGAACCTGAAATGTACTCAGGTCCCCAAATTAAGAAACGCATAGATTTGTTGGAAGATGCCATCTCACTCCTAGTCCAGCTACTAAAAAATTCGCAAAAAGTGAAGGTTGTTGATCCTGGTCGATACAATTATGAAGCTGAACAAGATCTTCTTGTCTATTTGGAAGATTTCGAGGCATATTGTCAGCTTCACTACCCGAATGCACATCATCAATGGCTCAGATTGCTTGGCAGGCAGCTGGAAGGTCGTTTCCGCCAGCTGTATAAGCTGATCTCCAAAGATGATCGTGACTATTTCTCCGTCCGTGACACACTTATAGCATGGTTCTACAATGAAGAGAAACGTCGAAACGAGTACCGTTTGCACGCCTATCACTCGGCTCGTCGAGACCCTAAGGAACCAATCCGAATGTATGCTCTTCGTTTGGAACGCTTAGCGCGACGCGCATATAACGGTATCGATATGCGGAAACATGAGTCCCTTAGGACTGCATTTTTATGTAGTCTTCCGCCAGATATCGAACGACGCGTCCGCGACTATATCAAGATGATGGAAAATGAGACAAACACCAGAGTCTCATGGGAGAAGATCGTGAGCTTTGCAGACTCCCTGGAAAGTGACAACGATCACTATCCCAATTCCATCTCTCATGATTCATACTCAAAGAAATCTAACCATAATAAACACCACCGAGATGATCTGAACGAATCAACCGAGTCGGTTATACAGATCAATACCTTGCAACCTAACTGGATAGAAACAGTTCAGGATAGGAAAAGTCTATCACCGCCTCCAAAACCGACCCGTCGTTCCTCATCTCGTGCGTCACCACGTCGTTCAAATCGCGATTCCCAAGTGAAACCATCCGGTGGTGCTCGTCCCCGTGATGATCGTCGTGATTCTCGACGCGATCGTAAAGATAACCCCTCTTCTCGCTATAACACCCGAGATGACAAGAAAGTCATCGTTTGTGATTTTTGTGAAAAGAAAGGTCACAGTATGAGTGATTGCTACAAATTCTTGGGAATTTGTAGTTACTGTAAGAAGAAAGGGCACGTTCGAGATGAATGTAGGTCCCGCCGTTCTCCACAGTCATCACCTCCACTTCCCAGAGTTTTCACCTGCCCGTTCTGTGGTGGCCCACACTCTGGTATGAGGTGTACTCATAGGACGCCTCCTAGGCAAAGTCGAAATAAATCTGCTTCTCCAGCAAATAATAATGCCCGTGGAACCATCCCTGTCCAAAAAGTTTCCTCTAGACGAACCCCCACAAGAAGAGAACAGTCGCGGTCCCCAATGAAGGAAAAGCCACAAAGGACTCCGAGGCGTTTCCTGGATCCTTGTGCAGCTTGTTCAAAGTCACACTTGGAGGGCCATTGTAAGGGACCGGATGAAGCATGTTCAGCGCCTTTAAACCATTGGTCTCCCCAGGATTGAGTCAACCTGTGGGAGAGACATCGGGACGGGACTCTCCAGGATCTGACCACATGGATGAAGATCTAAACCTCCTCTTTACGTTACCATCATACGGAAAAGAGAATGTAGGAAAACTCCCTGAGAAACTCCCTGGTCGTAACCCCGAAAAAAGGTTTGCTGATTCTCCTGTGTCTGATCTGATGGACCTAGACGAAGGAATGGTCATACATATAGCCCTTTGTCAGGCAGATATTGATCCCCTAGTAGTGTCCGTGACCTTAGATGATTTACCTCCTCCTGGAATCAACTGTCTTGTAGACAGCGGGGCAGGTATTAACCTAATAAGTTCAGAGGTAGTTTCATCGTTGGGTGATCATAAAGAAATCTTCCCATCCTTAAAAGTGGGTGTGGGTGCGATAAGTGGCTTCGCAAAGAAGGAACGTATCCCAATCTCCCATTATGTGAAATTACAGCTGAAATTTCCATATGGATTTAGTACCCATCTATCAGAATTTTTCATCGTTCCCCAACAATATATGGCAGACCATCCATTAATATTGGGAACTCCAGCCCTTAGAGATAATCACTTGTTGCCTGATTTATCTCACCTACAGCTAATTTCTATTCACGGAAATCAGGTGATTGTTGTGGCTGATGGAATCAGACGAAAGACTGATACCCCACGTTCAACTCAAGACATCCCCATGAGGCAGATAAGCGTTATGCTTCCCAATATCGACGACAACGATATCTTAAGAGATCAACGTTCTGATCGTACTTTAAAATTCCTATTGAAAGGTTTTCAGAGATCCAATGTCAACTGGCAACAGGTACCTCTTCAATACCGAACGCATAAGACACAAATGGTCATGGAAAATGATGTCTTATACTACAAAACTAAGACAGATGCACTGCTGTACATGATTTCCCTAGACTTCCTCATGCACATTGTTTTGAACTTGCACCTCTCTTGTGCCCATGTAGGAAGAAATAAGATGCTGCAGCTCATCTATAAACAATTTTGGCATCCGAGAGTGAACCAAGTAGTGGTGGACATTGTCCAATGTTGTCCCGTTTGCCAAACCCAAAAGAATTTTTCTGCAAACGTCACTCCCCCCATGTTAAAAATCCTTGCCAGTTCCCCGTTTGATCTCTGTGCTATGGATCTGCTGCAGTTTCCCAAAACTCTAAAGGGAAATAAATACTGTCTAGTGTTCATAGACCACTACTCCAAGTGGGTGTCCGTCGTCCCTATTTCCGATAAAACTAGCCACACAGTTTCTCGGAAATTAGAGCATCATATCCTCTCGTTCCTTCCAAAAATTCCAAATCGTATCCTTACGGATAATGGAACGGAGTTTACGTCTCACGTATTTCAGCAGGCATTACAACGACATAATATTAACCCTTTCATTCCCAAATTATGTTTAACTTGAAATTCCTATTTAATTTCATGCAAATATTTTTATTTATGACATATGAAGTCCAAATATATGCTTTTTGGAAGAAAAATTTACTTAGTATAGAAAATAATTAATAGTTAAAATTAAATAAAACCTATGGGAAAAAATAGCGAAAAGTGCTCATCAGACGATAAAAAGACAACCACCCGTCTTTCATCAGGCCCAGAAGTCAACTGAGGGATTTAATTTTATGTTTCAAGGTATATTCAGCTTTGTTTGCTCCTCCTTGAGTCATTTGATGCAAAAATGGTCCTTATGCTAATAGGTAATAAGGTCGAAAATTCTAAATCAAGTGATGTATAAAAAATTCAACAGTGGGAAAGAAAGGGTTAAGCACATTCGGATTTCCCCTCTTCATCCCGCAAGTAACGGCATTTGTGAGAGGTTTAACCGAAGCTTAATACAAATCCTCAAGTGTTTGGTTTTAGAACAACCCACCAACTGGGACGAAGAATTACCGTCCTCTGTGTTAATTTATAACAACACTTGTCATAGTTCCTTAAATATGTCCCCCTCGGACTTCTTACTCCAAAAGGCGCATTCTCCAGCTCACACCTTTCCCCAGTATTGGAAAGAAGGTAGCGCTAATTTTAAGCCTTTCAAGCCAGGACAGAAGGTGGCCCGGAAAGTCGTCCGTACTGGTCCAAGCGCTGCCCTGAAGTTCCATAGCAAATGGGAAGGACCTTTCTTAGTTATGGATGTCAATCCAAATAAAGTAACATATGTGATCCGCCGTTTTGCTGATCCATTAGGTAAGCTCCACAAAGTCCATTTCTCCCATTTACGAGGATGGATAGATGTGCCAGACTACCTACGTAAATATCTCTCTCGTAATAGGGAAACTCGTAAAGCCTTTTTTGATATTGATGAAGAAGATGAGGCTGTTGAAGTAATAGATAATTCAGAAATGTCTGAGGACGAGTCATCGGAAGACAGCGAATCCTCATCTGGGTTTTCCGGCTTTGTCTCTGACACCTCTCTGTTTGATGACACCTTGGATTCCATCGGAGAAGAGGATGCCAATTTCGAAGGCTTTATGCAGTTCAACCCCATATCTCTTGATGAATATAATTCGTTACCCGATTTTTCCCCAAAAATCATGGAAGTAACCCAAAAAGTAAACATATGGGATATCCAACAAGTAGAGGAAAGCTGTCCTTCTACTGATATAGCCCCATGTTTAACCCCAGTTCATGTACCCCATAGGGTTAGGTTTGTTCTCCCTCCTGCTGAGAAATCTGATTCATTCATAGAGTATATATCTTCTTCAGACAGTAGTGATACTAGCATTATGGATCCTACGGAGGATGCACTCCCGACACCTACCTTGGACTTTCATGATTTGTATCCACATAATTATCCCTTGAAATTCCAGTATCCTTCGGTCATTTGCCCTCCTTCATCCAGATCACCCGATGGATTCGTGAAGGAAACGATAGAAGTAGAACTCCATGCTCCCCCGACTTCCGAGAAGGTACTGGTGGACCAGGAATCCGTTCTTACTGAACCTGTGTATTTTCGGGATAGGCCAACTCCCCCGATTACCAGTAACCTAGCAAGCTATGGGGACATTCGGGAACCCTTACAAGAGGAAAGTCCATTGGAGTTGAATTTTTCTTCAAGCTCAGAGCAAACTGAGTTCCATGGATTTTCTCCTTCATCAGTCCCAACCTATGGTTTTGGACAGATTCGGCCGGACGATTTTTCATCCCCGTTGTCACTTGTTCCGGGACCACCTCAAATAATAGGTGAGGTCTTCGGAAATCCCGAGGATATATCATTGGACCATAGTAATTATACTCTCGTATATGAAGAAGAAATACCCCCATCTTTGCCTTCACGACCCTTTACTAGAAGTATGGGTCAGGTGCAAGATCTTAAACATGTCCTAACAACTGCGTTAGAATATGTGCGCCGGAAGAAGAGGCGGTCTAATCTATGAAAATGAATTCTACAAGATTCCATATAGTTTCCCTTAAAAAAAAAAATTCCTCTCAAGGGAAAAATTCCTCTCCAAGGAAGATTCCCCTTGATAAAGAATTTTTTTATTCTTGAATTCTACAAGTGATTCCATAAAAATTCATTCCTCTTAAAGGAAAAAGTCTCCTTGATAAAGAAATCTTCTTATTTAAAGATAATCTTTTTTTTTGATAAATTGTGTGCTTGTGTGTTAAAACTTCTAAATAAATTTAAATCTAAATAGATTTAAAATACTTTGTAATAAAAAGATGATCTTTATATGCACACTGATGGTTGGCGTAAGACGTAATGTTGCATGTTGCATAATGCAATGGTATGAAAAATATTTCATTTTTGTCATTGTGCATGTAAAGTATCATCATACCAATTCTTGTACTAATAACTTTTATTTTTTTTGGTGCACCACTTCTATTCCCCACACCTTTTTACACACAACACCATGTGAGAAATTGCTTATTAGCTTATTATAGTGTTTGTTATAGTGTTCATGCTATCGCATGAAGCAATAAAAGGATATTGCAGTGTTGTGTTACCGCTAATGCTTTTGCATGAAACAATAAAAGGTTGTTGCTTAGTGTTAATGCTTTCGCGAAACAATTATGGTGTTAATAGCGTAATAAGTGTAAATTACTGTACCATACCGCATTGAAAAGCGGACTTTGGAAAAAAGGATACATTATTCTATCATTGAACAGATAGATCATACCATAAAGGAACGCCTATTGCTTGTGAACTCTGTGATTTTTAAAGTGATAGATTCAATGCTTTATTAACGCTTTTGTGTTCAGTGTGCTGCTCTAATATATTTTATATATTCT
>JABUQX010061563.1:20000-65000 GCA_015478945.1 Trachelipus rathkii
TATCAGCTATGGTCAGAAATACGAGAACAAATTATGACCTTTTTCCTTCTGCACTGAAGACACAGATATGATAATTTCTTTTGAAGGATACAATGGCTTTATATATATATATATATATATATATATAGAATATGATATATATATATATATATATATATATAAATATATATATATATATATATATATATATATATATATATATATATATATATATATATATATATATATATATATATATATATATATATATATATATATTATAAAAATGGAAAACTATAAAAAAATCTTTTTTTTTTTTTTTTAAATCATAAAAATCAAAATTTTAAGTTACATCTATATTTAATAGTTTTTTCTCACATTCCTTAATGTTGTAGAATAATTAAAATAATAAAAATGTTGAAATAAATATTTTAAAATTTTTTTTGAAAAATTCCATTTTCAAAAAATTGAATTCTGGGAAAACTGGTCAATTTTTTCGGGGAGAAACGGTCATTAAATATTATTACATCTGTGCTTGTCCAAACTAATTTTAATTATAATTTAAATGTTAAGTAGATTTTAATAATGTTATAGAATTAATTTGGATAGAAAAACATAAGTCTAAGTTATATTTTTTTGACATTTTCCAAACGTGAATTTTTTCCAAAATTATGAAATTTTATTTTCATCGTTATATGCTAAATAAACATTAAAAAAAAGAATTATGACAATAAATTTTAATAATTTCTAATAATAACAATAATATTTACACTTTTTAACAAAATAGGCACTTTATATTACAATCGTAGGCCACACACAAGTAAACTTGTTGACAAAATTTTTTTTACAATATTATAATTTAAATTATGACAATCAATTTTAATAATAATAATAATAATAATAATAATAATATAATTATAATAATAATAATAATAATAATAATAATAATAATATTATTATTATTATTATTATTATTATTATTATTATTATTATTATTATTATTATTATTATTATTATTATTATTATTATTATTAATAATAATAATAATAATAATAATAATAATAATAATAATAATAATAATAATAATAATAATAATAATAATAATAATAATAATAATTTTTTTGACTTGTAGGTGCAAGTTATTTACTTAAATTTTTATATATGGTTAAAGTATATTCTATTTACTACTTAAAAAACCTTTCTCCAATTGAAAAATGTTTTTATTTACAAAAATATTAAGAAAATTAAAAAGTGACCGGTTCTCCCCTACGTGACCGATTTTTCCCCATTTTACGGTACCGTATATACAGTATATTGTAATGCCCAAATATTAAGCATTCCTTTATTTCTTTTATTATTTTTTTATGCCTTTTGTTTTTTTTAGTTCCAGAAGTTTATTAAGTTGTTATAAATCCATTTGAAGATGTTCAAAGATACCAAGTTATAGTAATTATAGTTATAGTTATAGTTATTCTCTCATTTACCCCTTTCTTCAAACCACACCACTCTCTAATAGGTTCATTCCTCACTTTATCAATTCTTCTCACACCTAGCACACCCCTAAGATTGTCCATCTGAATACGTTGAATGATAAATGATGAAACATCCATAAAAATTGAGAAACAGAAAAAGAAAGAGAATTATTCCACTTAGTGAGCTTGAGGTATTTAATTTGTTTTTGGTTATTTATAGGTTCTTCTTTTGAATGACTAGTAATTCTCAAGACTTTTTTTGGAAGAAGTATAATCTCCTTTCTATTTCTTTAATTCCTCTAGCTAACTAGAGGTGAGTTTCTTAGGTTTCTAAATAGTATATAGTGATTATTAATATAATTATTAATATAATTAACAAATTAAAAATCATATGTTGAATATTATTTTTTACTTTCTAATTATTTAGAGTTAAACCTTTTTATTTATAGGTTCACAGCTAGGAGCCCATTTTTTGAATCTGTTACTTTGTTACAAGTAGTCAAGACCAGAGCCCAAAAACACTTTTTGAATCTTTATACTCACTTAATTACTATTTATGATGAAGGTGAAGAATTTTAGTGTTTAACCTATATTTAGATATAGATACAGTATGTGAATTTAGGGTTGTTATAAAACAGACAAAGAAATTAAACATGTGTTTATTATAAACATAAAACAAATATAGCTTAAAAAAAAATAGTGTTATAATTATAATTTTTTATTATGATATAGTGTACTTATGTGGATTTGAAGACTAAGTATTATTACTAAAATAATCTTGTATACCCATTTAACATCGTGGGGGCCAGAGGAGCTTAACTTTTGTGCTTGTAGGGTCTGTGAAGGACATGAGGTAGAGAGAAGTGGATATATTGACACTTGTATATGGAGGTGCAGTAAAAGTGTTGTTTATAGTTGAAATTTTCCTTTGTGTTAATGATTGTGAAATCATTTAAAGAATTTAAAATCAAATATTTTTCTTCATATTTTTTACATTTCAATTGATGCAAACAAATCACATTTTTTATTTAGTATTGCATAGTGTAATTGCATGATATATAATATATATATATTATATATATATATATATATATAATAATTATATATATATATATCTATATATTATAATAATATTATATATAATAATATATATATATTATATATATATATATATATATTATATATAATATATATATATATATATATAATATATAATACTATAATATATATATATATATATACTGACATATGACATATATATATATATATATATATATATAATATATATATTATATATATATATATATAATAATTAATATATATATATAATATTATATATATATATATATATAATATATATTATATATATTATATATATATTATATATATAATATATATATATAATATCATATTTATTCTTCTTTATCTTCCTTTTTATATTTCCAAAATGGGAGTAAGGTGCGCGACGGGCATAGAAAAGAAAAGCAGTAGAAAGCCCAGCCTTACAACAAGTCGAAAAGAAAGCCAGGCCTTACCGCCATCACCCTCACTAACCATTAATTAGTGGGTAACTCATGCGGCAGTCAGAAAATCACCTAAAAAGCTTCATAGGGACAGCGATGGTCGCCTCACTACTGGTAAGATCGTCAATGTAAGGGTTCATTCCTTGGCCCCAGGTGGGCCCACAACCATACGCCCCTCACAAAACCCCGCCGCCATTCACTCCTGTTATACACCTTCTTCTCGCCTGCTACCAACTCAACACATTTCTCTCCTTCAAACTTTCGCTTACTGCTCAATCCAACTTTTTCTTACAGTCCTCCCTAGCCGGTCCGGTTCCGCTAAACACAGCTGCGCCACTATACATCCGCTAACCAACCGACTATCATATCATTCCTTTCCATATGACTCAAACTATCACCCATCCTTTCCATTTATTCTCTCATTTACCCCTTTCTTCACACCACATCCACTCTCTAATACGTTCATTCCTGACTTTCAATTTCTCTCACACCTAGCACACCCCTAAAGATTGTCCATCTGACACATTGAACTTAGATCTATACTTCTTATTCCAGACCAAAATAGTCTCACTACTATAGACTATAAACACAGGTAACCAACATAACCGCTCTGTAACCTAGCACACTCAGACTTAGTTCCTTTACATTCCACCAACGATTTAATTGCACGAGCCACCTTCCTGCATTCACAACTTTCCTACTAACAACCTCTGGCATCGTCCGTTCCCATTTTCATCTAGCATAATACCCTAAAAAATTTAAAACTACAGAGCACTTGTTCCAGCAGCTCACCATCTAACATAACTCACACTGAGGAGTGTCCCTCACTCACAACCATAACCTACTCTTTATCCAACGTTTACCTTTTCCCAAAGGCCGCCATCCCTTTTAAGCAGACATTCATTATACATCCTGCCAAATCTCTCTACCAATCCTTTCAAACTCTCCTTCAGATTCACCTACAAGAACCATAATCATGACGCGCCTATATATAGGTAGGGCACCCTCCACTGCCTTCCATTCTCCATCATTCTAACACCATTTCCTGCCATGCCCACCTCGAATTCTTTCATAACCGCATATCATTATACAAATTGAATAACCAAGGGAATATAACAACCTTGTCTTACTCCGCTATTAATGCCTAAAGCCACTGCACATTGACACACCATTATATTCTTAACACACGCTTCCACTATCGTCATCCATACTTTTGATTCGGCATTCAGAAGCTCTACCACCAACACGCATATATCACTAACACCCTGCCATATAACGCTTCCTATTAACTCTATCATACGCCTCGTTGCAAATCCATAAAACTAAATACAATTTATTCTTCTTCTCCCTCCATTTTCTCAATCATTCATCATTTTTTTCAATGTAAAAGATTTGATCGACACATCCTCTACGACTCGCAATAACGGCACCTTGTTCTTCACCAATCAGTCTTTCCTTCAGTCACTCGACGCAACTCTTTTCGACCAAAATACGGCAGCATATACCTTCCCAACAATACTCAATAAACTTATTCACGCTAATATTTTCTACAGTTCCGTCCCCATTTTCTCGCCTTACCGCTTATATAAGGGTACTATTACGCTCTCCTCCAATCCCTTGAACTAATACCTCTTTAATAAACGCTTTATTACAACAACTTCCGATCAATCAATCACTCTATCGCTCGCTCTGACCGTTCTGATCATATTGCAACCAGTAAATTGCATCTTATACCTGCAGATTTACCAATTCTTCAACTTTTCAGCTCTACCCATTAGATCCTCCTTACTAATAACCTCATCCCCAAATAACCTATTCCTTCTTGCACAATTAAACCCACACACATTCAACTATCACCTCTTCATTACTGTTAACATTGTGCAGATTTTCGAAGTGTTCTTTCAAACACTCTCTGTCCACAGCACTCCATTTTCATACAGTTACAAAAGCAGCTGCATCCTAATTGCGTTATCTAAGGCAGATTCCCGCTTATCTCATTTCTTAACCTTTCGCGTCTTACTATATTTTATATATATATATATATATATATATATATATATAATATATATATATATTATATATATAATTATATAATATATATATAATATATATATATATATATACCGTAATATATATATAATATATAGTATATATATATATATATTATATTATATATATATATTATATATATATATATATATATATATATATATATATATATATATATATATATATATATAATATATATATATATATATTAAAAACCATTTGATGCAAAAAAATCACATTGGTGATTTAGTATTGCATATTGCAGATCAATATATATATATATGGAATTGCAACTTTCAAGTATGTTTACAACATTGCTGAGGGTGTTTGTAGTAGTCGATGACCAAGTAGCAACTTACAATATTATAATAGGATATGATTTGTTGAAAGCAGAAAATTTATTGCCTGATCTTTCAGCTAAAGAATTAGTGATTCAACATGAAAACACTCTAACAGTAGTGACTAAAGATATGAGTTTGTTACAAGAACAAGAGAGTGGTACTAAAGTGGTTAAAGATGCTATCATTCCTCCTAATACATGTGCCACAATATCTGTAGAATATATTAATTCCATGTTGGATGGGGATATGTTGTTGTTATTTACCCCTTATTCCCATAATAGGTTCATTATAGATTACACAGTATTTCCTAGTTCTTCTAGCACTATTGTTAAATTACATTGTTACAATATAATGGAAAGTACCATAAAAATCAAGAAAGGTTACTCTCCAGGCGCTATTTCAATATTACAAAAGAAAGATTCTAATCCAACTCCTTTAAATACAGTAGAATTAACTCAAAAATCACAAGATACATATATTGAATGGAATGCTGAGAATTTAAGAACAGCTTTTGATTTGGATAACACAGAATTGAATGAGGAACAAAAATTACAGTTAATCCATCTCTTATTGCAATATCCTATGGCACTAAGTTTAGGTGATGCCGATGTAGGTTGCATGAGTATCTTACAACATCACATAGAAACTTATGTAAGTGATCCCGTGTGTGTGCCAGTAAGGCGTTTACAAGGTCCAATTCTCTATGAAGTTGAAGAAGTTTGTCATCAGTTGGAAGCCAATGGTGTTATCCGTAGGTCCTTCTCTCCTTACTCGGTACCTGTCGTTCCTATACGAAAGCCTGATGGTGCTATGCGACTTTGCATAGACTATAGAAAATTAAATCAAATAATAAAAGGTGATTCATTCCCAATTCCAAATTTAATAGACACCCTATTTAACATGCAAGGGATGCAATATTTTTCTACAATCGATTTAATTAAGGGATATTATCAGATCGAGATGGAGAACGACAGTATTGAAAAAACAGACTTCTATACCATTAGGAATTTTTATGAATGCTGTTCAGTCTTAAGAATGGACCAGTGACATTTCAACGTGCAATGAGATTATTCTTATGTCATTTACCATGGAGAGGTGTTATGGTTTACTTAGACGATGCATTGATTATAAGTGGCACATTTGAAAAGCATCTTTCCATACTTAAAGAAGTTCTAGTAGCCTTTCGTGTAAATGGGTTTAAATTAAAACCTTCAAAACCCATCTATTAAAAAGAGAAGTAAAGTTCTTGGGTCACATTGTATCATCTGAAGGTATGAAGCCTCTAGAGAAACACTTAAAAGGAGTACTAAACTTTCCAATACCCAAAACAGTTAAGCAGGTTAGGCAATTCATGGGACTTGTTAATTTTTATAGACATCATATTCCTCATTGTTCTGAAATAGCAAAACCTTTGTTCGATCTTTTAAAAAATAAGCAAAAAGTCCATTGGACAGACCAATGTCAAAGTGCATTTGATCAAATAAAAGAAATACTCACTAATCCCCCCATTATTAGCTTATCCTGATAGGTCTCAAACAGCTAATCCCTTGTTCCTATATACTGATGCTTCTGGAATAGGTGCAGGAGCAAGTCTTTGTCAAATTCAGAATGATGTAGAAAAGCTTATAGCTTATATTTCAACAGTGTTTTCTAAGGCTCAACGAGGCTATAGTACTATAGAAAGGGTGATCGCTTCTATTAGATGGGCAGTTCGTTCATTAAAACCTTTTCTCTATGGAATATGTGTAGTAATTTTTACGGATCACAAGCCCTTGTTATATTTGCAAAATATGCCTCTTGTAAATCAGAGAGTCGCTAGGACTCTTGAGGAGTTCAACGATTTGGACTATGAATTAACTTACTAGCCTGGTAAAGATAATGTAGTTGCCAAAATATTGTCCTGCTTGCCATGGGATGAACAAATAGAGAAATCCCCGAAGAATTTATAGAAAATCCAGTACCAGGAGGTGGTGATTCCTTGTTTATATGTTTTTCTTGATATATTTGTGGGGATGATAATCACCATAATAGTTTCAGACAGGAAATCGTAGAAGAATTGATTAACAACAGATCAAAGTATCATTTACCTACAGGGCGTGGTGCAGGTCAAGTATTAAAACAACTCTGATTAACTAGATATCAAGGTCAACTTCCTTTTGTTCATACCATTGAGGCTTTTTCAGATCTTCATAAAACTAAGAGTTCTGGTGTATTATGCTAAGGATCACCCTTTACATTTTGGTAAATCCACCTATGATGGACCATGTTGTCTATTTTGTCAAGGAGGCATTCATTACAATATATTAAATCCCCTGCATAATAAATTTCCATCCTCTGTATTGGAGATTACTTACACAATGGAACCACCAGTGAAACCAGTACAACTATATGAATTGGTTCAAGATGATAATGATAATTTTGATGACATGGACTTAATAATTTCTTCTAATCAAGAAGATTCCTCTCTGATTGAGACTGGTGGGGAGGAAATTAATATTATACAAGTACACCATATAAGCTTTTATAATAATGTGTCATTGATAGCTAATCTTCAAGACTCAGTAACTATTGTAATGGCTCATATTACAGAATGTCAGATCAATGATCCTATATTGAAGAGACTTAAAACTATAATTCGAAATAACCGACCTTATTTGAGACCATTAAGGATATTTAAATATGCACATAATTCCTTGTCCATAATAGATGTCACATAGTCAGACAAAATCGCAATGATAACAGTTCATATGTGTTTCTTTTCATTGCGGTTCATGTAGCCATAACTAATCACTATGAATTTGTACATGTGGGGCAGAGAAAATTATGTTATTAGAACAAATAATCTGGCACCCGAAATTGAGAAATATATGCTGTGACATTTCGATGACTTGTGATTTAATTTATCAACTTGACAATAAGAATAAATAATAATACTCTAATTAAATACATGATAAATTACCTGATATAGGTTGATGACAAAATGATAATATTGATGAAATAGGAATTTAAGGTGAGAGACAAAAAAGGATGAACGATATGGTAAGGGTTTATCACTTTTAAGTTATATCATAAAATGAATATATTTATATATATATATATAGTATATATATATATATATATAATATATATATATATTCATATATATACTATCATTTGAATCTATTATATATATATATATATATATTATATATTATTATTAGAATTGTTTCAACACACACACACAGATAGAAATACACACTGAGAGGTCAATAGTATAATATTCCATCAATATTATGGTTCCCTTCAGTACACGATGCAACTATACCATCCAATGAATAACTCAAAAGAACATTACTTTTATGTATAACTTAATTTAGCTAAGTTCCTCTTTATTTATATTTACAAATTACCATATCAATAGAATTTGATATTTAATATTTAACATTTCCACCAAACACTGCAACAGAGAAGAAACGTTTTATTTACCTATTTACATTTTTCTTAAACCCCACTTATCAGGGTTTAAGTTGTACTAACCTTGTCAGAGGATGTCCCTTTTAGTACTCACTTACTTGACTGTTTTTTACTTTCTTCTCATACGTACCTAAAAAAAATCAATCTTACCCCTTTTTCTCTCCAAGTTACGTTCTCACTTTCTCCTCGAATCTGAATACACGACTAGGTGTGTCGTCTCAGACCACTAGTTATCTGCCATACTCCATTCACTCTTTGTGTGCTTCTCTCTCACGCATCTTCTTCTCATTATGTAATCCTGCATTGCTCTGCAATCGTATTCCATATCTCAGATCCGGGTGTTCATCCAAAGTTCTCAATCCTTATTTCTTCCTTTTCTAACCTTTTCCTATATCAATTCTTAATCTTTTATTCAAAACACCTGATGTAGATCCTAAAGCATTTACCAGAGATTTGCTATCTACTTTCACTCTTATCTCTATCACTTCATCTGTCAATTCTGTCCATAATTCCCTTAAATACATTCCCATGTCAACCCCCTCATTTAAGGCTAAGGTCTCTGCTTCTATAGTTGACCTTGCTATCCTTTTGGCAACTCCTGATTTCCACAGCAAAGGACATTTGTTCCCCAACTTATCCTTTATCCCAATTAAATACCCTATTTGTGATTTCACACCTTCTACATTACCAAATGACGCATCTGTTTAAATCTTGAATTCAAGCTTACTTCCCTTCAGTTTATCTATAAGCACATTCATTTCTTTCTTTCTCACCTTTTCTATCACTCCATCTACTTCTTTCATCTTTTTCCCTGTTGCCTGGTTATTGTGTTTACTTAATACACTAACATCAAAAGATATGTCCAGTCTAGTGTGCTGTCCAATCCAATTAAGTTTTCCTATATGAGATCTATACCTTGTCATTTCTTGATTGTTTAACTCCCTACCATTCTCAATCTTACCATATACTTTCCTGTCCTTTTTAATTTCTTGAATGTATTTATTTTGACTAAGGATAATATCCTCCTCCCGTTCTTTTATCTAAACCCCTATGTATTTAAAACATTTCTCATCCTCATTTCCGATTTTTAGATGTCTCTTTAAATTCCTTATCACCTCCCTTTCAAACTCTTTTGTTCCCCCATACAATAAGTCGTCCAAGTGGGAACACATAATACCTATTACCTGATTACTCCTTTTCCATCTATAGACGGTAGGATTAATAAAACTCTTTTTTCCCCCTGTCCCTTGTATCACCTTAACCAGTTTCTCATACCAGATCCGTGCTGCATCTTTTAACCCGTACATCCCCTTATTAAACCTCCACACGTTCCTACTTTCAGCTTCCTTTGGTGGCTTGATATAAACCTCTCTTCTTATTTCATCCCCTTGCAGATACGCTGTTTTGATATCCATACTCTTGCATGACCATCCATAACGCCCCATAATTGCAGGACATAGTTTTAGTGTCTCCGTAGCACACGGCGGAGCATCAGTTACTAGATCCTTCTCCTTTTCTTCGAATCCTCTTACTACTAACCGTGCTTTCCATCCCTGTCTTCCTTCAATTTTCTTTTTTGTCATAACCATCTTGTATTCATCACCTTTTTTCCTTTCAATTCAGAACAATATGCTTCTTCGTAAACGTTATTTTCTTTCCAACTCTCATCTTTTTGCCTCAAGTTGCTGTTTCAATTCCACATTCTCCTTTGTATTTTCAAAGTAAAAACTGTTATCTTCGTCCGTTTCTTCCGTTTCTCCGGTTTCAGTCTGCTCTTCCTCTCTTACGTCTTTGTCATAATTTTTTTTATATTTACTTCATTTGCCACTTTGTGGCCAGTATTTATAATGGGTGCAAATGATTGTATTCGCGAGTGGTTGGTCTGAAATTGTAGTTGAGAGTCGTGATTGCATTGACCATCATTTCCTTACTAATTATAGTAAATAATAAACTATAATAATCAACAAATATATAAAAAATTAAAATTTATTGAAATAAACTTGCTCTGTGAGTCAGTATCATTTTTGAACCAAAAAATTTCAAAGTACCGTAAAAACCATAGGAGTAAAGTACCTTTTATAATCGAGCTACGTTCTTGAAATTTACAATAGTAATTCATTTACTAATAAATAGTAAAAGTCTCAAGTTTGAAACCCCTGGGTTATCTGTAACCCTTAAAAATGGGGTTAGGGGCTGGAGCCCCCCCCTTTCATTTTGGGTAAATTTCTTTCAACCATATTTCTTTTGATTCATTTCTCGAATCCTATTTATACCAAGTTGAACCAAAAGATTCTATATATATATTATATATATAGTATATATATATATATATATATATTATATTATATATAAATATATATATATAATAATACTATATATATTATATATATAAGGTATATAATTATATATATATGATATATAGATATATATTATATTATACTATATCTATATTTAAGTATATTTTAGTATATATATATATATATATAAATTATATAATATAATATATATATATATAGTAGTATATATATATATATAATATAATATATATATATTATATATTATATATATTTATTATACCCAAGACGGGGCAATTCGGTCCAAAATCAGGGGTACTCCAAATGGTAGGGCAATTGGGAACACTTTTTTTTTTTTTTTTTTTTTATCGAAATTTTTTTTTTATATTTTAAATGTTATCCTTTAGGAGTAAATTAGTATAATTTGGTATTTAATGTTGCGAATATTAGGAATATGTTAGAAGGGCCGTAAGTACGTGAGGACCAAATTGCCCCACGATTTTGGGGGCGGGGCAATTCGTCCACTTCAATTTTCACATCCCTAAGAATCCTCATTAAAATTTATTATTTAATAAATTATGATAGTCGAGTTTTCATTTTTAAACTAATGATATTTCAATAATTATTTAAGAAATTGGGTTCGAAAAAGTAATAAAATGTTCGAGTTTGCGTTTCGTTTTTGTCAACTGCAAATCTTTTAAAAAAAAAACGCCATACGTAAGGAATTTCCTTAATTCTGTAGGTTGCTATATCCTTTTTTATTCTGTATTATAGAGAATTAAGGAAATTCTTTACTGGTGAAGCGTTTTTTTAGCGATTTGCGATGTTTGACAAAATAACGCAAGCTCAAGCGTTTTAGGTCTCTTTTTAACAGAATGGTGTTACCATATTATTTTAAGAAATTGGGTTTGAAAATAATAAAATGTTCGAGTTTTGCGTTCGTTTTTGTCAAAACGCAAAATCGTAAAAAAATGCTCATCAAAAGTAATAAGCGAATTTCCTTAATTCTTTGTAATATAGAATACAACCAGAATTAACGGAATCTTTACGTTGGTGAGCGTTTTTTTTTACCGATTTTGCGCTGTTTGACAAAAATGACTGTAATGTATTAATTCTGTAAGGTTGCAATTCTTGTTTTTATTTTATATTACACAGAATTAAGGAATTCTTTACGTTTGGGAGCGTCTTTTACGATATTTGCGCTGTTTGACAAAAAAGAATGCAAACGCTTTTGACAAAAACGAATGCAAACTCGAACACGTTTTAGGCATATTACGTTTCATAAGAGCCAATGCAAGAACGAAAACGTCTTAAGGGTCTGGCAACATCATCATCAGAGAATCCCTTTGTATCCTGCCGTGTTAATTTTTCCTACAGTGTGAACCATCTTGCTGGAAAAAATTTGTATAGGCTAATTAGGCCTAAGTTGAAAAACTTTACTACCTTATTCTTGCTGTAAGTGTTACAAAAATTATTTTAAAACATTATTATTTCGGACATCTTTTTGTAAAAGATATTAAAAAATTCTTAAATTTAATGAATATTTCAATGTGGAACTATTTGCCCCATGCAAATTTTTAAAACCTGTGACCGACTTGTCCCCAGTACAATTTTTTATAATAAAACATATCTCTCTGTGATCCGATCTGCCCTGAATGACTCCACGTGCCCTCTCTTTAGCTTAGTGAATTATTGCGCTCTCCCACACTGGTCTTCTTATTCGTGTATCTCTCTCTCTCACCCGACTCTATACATGTCTCCGTGTCGACCGACCGTGTGTATGATACTGAAGCTCTATGTTATTCGTTGAAGGCCTCAGCCTACTCTACCGACAATATATGTGCTTCGAAAGTGATATCCTATTATGGACTTAAATTAACGGTTTATAAAAAATTAATAACCGTCTACAGATCAATTACAAGACCCTAAGCCTAAAAGATACTAGTTTTACATCGTTAGGCTATTGTTGAGCACTGACCGAATTGCCCCATGTGGAGCTGAATTTGGCCCACATGGACCGAAATGTGCCCCCGTCCTTACGCTACTGTGCATCACGTCACTCGATCTACTTATTTCTATCTATTCCATTAAGCTTCCCTTTATATCAACTATCGGCACCATACTTTAGCAGTGCGATGCCACGCGCGAACCTACTATCGGTTGTACTCTCTCATGACTTGATCAGCAATCGTGACAGTATAGTAGAACAGTCCGGTGACGTCTCTATATATACAAAGCTGATCTAGGTGCATTATCCTATGTATAAACGTCTCACGCCTCCCTCACTTCTGCACTTGCATTACGTGAGCTCTCGCGCTCTCCTGTGCTTACTAACGAATACTAATATAGTGGGTGTACTATATCAGCGTACGAGGTATTATTCTAAATTCTATAGGTTCGTTAATCAGAATAGTTTTATATATATGATAAAATATATGATTTTAATTTATATTAAAGAATATTACTTATTATTATTATAATAATTACATTATATCTTATTAAAAAATGTAATTATCGGAATAAGGCTTGCTTTAAACTTATATTTTATTTTATTACTTCTTGTATGTTTCGTTGGTGTAAAGGTCACTTTCATAACAACAATGGGGTGATCATGCGTTGTGACACTTAAGGGAGTTTATGAGAGTGGATGGAAACCATTAAAGCACAATGAGGGAGTTTATAGAGTGATGGGAGCCATTAAAGCACAATGGACAATTATTTATTGCTTCGACTATTAAGGTTGGGAAAGATGACACTTGGTAGGTCCACAAGTTAAATTCCTGTGAGCTGGAAGTTTAAGACCTTAGATTTAAATGATGGGTCTTGGATGAGGTGGTCGTATTAATTAAAGACTAAAAAAACTGAGAGGAATAGAGAGAGTTACTTTTGAGTTGTGAGGTTATATAATCTTGAATGAGGCGTAAGAATAGAAACGTAGAAATAAGACCAAAAGAATTAAACCCTGTAAAGACTCAAAAGAGTTAGATTGTTTACAGGGAAGTTTATTTGTTATTTATTTACTTATTAATTAGTCTGTATTTTATCAATCACATTTTGTGAATGTGGTGGATAATGTTAAAGATAAGAAAAGATTCTTACCAACTACATAAAATATTGTCAAAGAGGGTCATATGGCTTGATGACTTCAAAATGGAGATATTGGTTTCCGCATAGTAGGCCGTGTAATTTGTATGAATGTAGAGTATTGGAATATGTATGCTAATTAATGTTCTTATATTCATCTAGGGATAATTCAAGTTACTAATAACTCAAAATTAGGAAACGGTATTTCACTAACCTTCAATGATTATATCCCATATTATATTAGAATATCTGAAATTATTAAAATAACGATCTTTTCTAGAACAGAGTAGCCTGCATATAGCATCTCGTAGTTTATTAATATGAGTTTATTAAATATAAACTGAACTGAAAGATAGAAATTAAGATTTAAGATTCATTCATAAAAAAACTAAATTTGGTAGCATAGCCTATGTAAAAAGATAAAGATTGGGTTCACCCAATTTGCCAAGGTGTACACTGTTATTTAAGTGAATTAAAATATTTTCCGATTGGGAATTTTTGGCAAACAAACACTTTGCTTAAATCTAAGGAATTAGAGACTAGTTCCACTCAGTTCACCCCTACATTATATATAATATTATAATTTATATTATACAATATAATATTTTTTGGTTATGAGTGACTATATATATATATATTATACGTATATATATATATATATTAATATATATATATATATCATTATATATATATATTAAATATATTATATATATCTACTATATATTATATACTATATATATTATATATATTATATATATATATATTTAATATATATAAGAATATAATATTATAATATTATATATATATATATATATATTAAATATTTATATATTCTGTATATATAATATATATACTATATATCAAATCATATTATAATTATATATATAATTATATATATATTTATATATATTATATATAATTTTATTTATTTTACACAGGAAACTTATATCCAAAATTGATAAATGAAAAGTAATACTTCTTAACGCAGCTTACAGTTTATCTTTCTTTGGGACACAAGTGTTTGATAGTATTCAGCATTTTCCTCTAATATACTAAAAATTATGTGCTATAATTTTGTTAAATTGCATTGGTCCAAGTTATAGTTTCATAATGTATAATATTACTAAACTACCTTTCAAAGTAGCTTTCAATTTTTGAAAAATATTTCAGCTTCTCGTAAAGTGTCCGCGTTCCCCTCTAGGTAACCCGGATTATTGATGTTCGAAATGTCAGATGCTCGGTTAATATTCTCAATTGTCCATTTTCTTCAATCTTGACATTATATATTAAATAATCATTGACCCCCTTCTGAATTGAAAAGGTAAAAATTTTTGGGTCAGTTGACCTCTTGTTTTTTCTATATGTGTCAACTATCAACATATAATATAGTTCATGGTCATTCCTACGAACTAAATATTAATATATATAGATAACAGTAATGAATAAATTACCGTGAATATTTGACTGTTGGTTTAAATGGTTATCCCATCGTCATTCTATGTGTTTGAAAATAAAGCTTATTGCTAAATAAAAATATAAGTATTTAAACATTTTTTGATTGAGTTAGCCAATGGATTTATCATATCTGAGGAGACAACAGATTATACTCAACTATCTTTTACGAATTTTCACAGTAATAATCGTTGTTATTGTTGATGTTGTATCAAATAATTATTTATGTTATGCAATACTTATAGTATTAAATTTACATGCTCCTTTGATCGCGCGTAAACCTTTAATATATTGTCATTACCAACACTTCTATTCATATCATGATTTTTTTAACTCAATTACTCAGCGCCAACCGCTTACGGCATTTTCTCTATCGAGTGATAAAAAGAAGCAGTATCGTGACCGACGAGTCACTTTTCTAATCTACTGCACTCTCATCAAGAACTCCGTCCGAATTTTAGTTTGCATTACCCGAGTTCAAGAGTTCTACAAGATTCATTAAACAATCCTACTTATAAAAGTAAAATATTAAATTTTTGACGAGACCATCCTTCAGACGGTCTCAAATTTCCTTTTTTAGAAGTCCTCACTATCAAGGAAGTGACTTGCTGAAATTCCAGTAAGGCTCAGAGATTTTTTTGTTTGTTGTTCCTGAGCGGAAAATGTGAAAAATCTTCCTCCTTTAGAAGTGTTCTTAGGAAAATTCTACATAGGTAATTAATTGTTTCATGCCTTCTGGACAAACCGTTAGGAATTCCCATTAACGACCATTTGGTCAACTCTTCTCTCCTTGCAGGTATATAGAAAAAAAGGCTTCAGTTTTTGATTCGTTATTTAATTTTTGATAAATATCATAACTTTATATATGAACTCAGTCGCCTCTCTTTGAATAGCTCCAGTTAGAGCCATTTGATTTGATCGTGGACCCACAAGCTTTTATATAATGTTGTATTTTTTATAGATTAGTCCGTAAGACCTGAACTAATCCGGCTCTAGCCCGATTGTTGCAAGTTTTGCTTCTGTCGTTTAAACTGTTGGTAACATTTCGCGGCTAGAAATCTTTCAGATCGCTTTCTTATTTCGTCTTAGATTAAGGGAGTCGATTTGAATGTATTAGGTTGGAGAATCTGTCGAGTTTTTCTTTGACTTCTTTTCTTTCTACTTGTTTTTTCGGAAGACAGACAAGCGTGTGAAAAGTAATATTTTCACTCACCTTTTTAAATAACGCCATGTTTAAAAGACTTATTTTTTTTATTTTATTTTTACAATTGCAAACATTAAATTCGTACACTTTGAATGAAAAACCTTATTTTTAGAGTTGAACAAATAAGTAAAACCAAAAAAGGTTAAAATTGTCAGTTGGAAAAAATAAAAAATGAAAATTTTAACAAATGCTATATAAAAAATAAGAAAATAAACTTATCGACAAATATAAACAGTTCCAGCACGGTATTATTATTCATTTTAAGTTAAAATTTCAATAAAAATATCTAAAGTTTATATAATTATATAATTGTCGTATTGTCAATGAAAAATGAGAAAAAAACGCAATTTTCATTAATATTAAATTTGAAATATAATGTATATAATTGTCAGTTCGAAATTTCTAGATTGCATCAAACTTTTGGTCAACAAAAAATCGCGTAGAAGATTGTTCAACAATACACCAAAGTGGAACTTTCCTTTAAAATACGAAAAGATTTTTTATGTTGTAAAAGTGTTGATTTTGATTTTCTTTATATAGGCGTATTATAAAAAACAGAGAAAATAAAAGTTAATAATTAATAATTAAATCAGAAAATTAGAAAACCTTGTTCAGAATTTTCATATCATCGGAAATTTTGATTTTTTCGAGATCATCTAAAATGAATATCTTTGATTGTAAAAATCATTTGCACATTCCCCCGGTTTGATATTCTAATTTAAAATCATTCTTGTCTATATATATAATTTATCAATATATATATAAAACTATAAACTCATTTATTTAGAGTATTAAAAAACCGCTCAATAGTTGATAGTGACGAAGTTTTTGAGAAAAAATTGACCAACAAAATCGGCTTACTATTGAATGTTCTATTCTCTTCAAAAATCTTATATTTATATTTATTTTATTTAATTTATTTATAAAATAATTATAATTATATATATATAATAAATATAAGTATCATATATATATATTATAAATATATGGTTATATATTATATTATATATATATACTTAGAAATATTTATCGAAAACAATAAAAATTAAATGATAAAATTGTCACTTTATGGTATGAAAAATTGATAAAATTTTACGATTGAAAAATTGTTTTTGAAAATTTGTGCATGTAAATGTGTTTTAAACTATTCTGCGTTTAGTTGTAAAGTGTATTAGTAATCCCCTGGGTGGTAGAGAAAGTAGTAGCTTAACCCACAGGATAGAGGGCTTCACCGCTATCTAGTAATAATTAAATAGTTTTCACTCTGTAAACCTTGCTTCTCAAGTTTCTGCTGTGATTCTTGCTTCAACATTGAAGCAAGTTACAGTAGATAACGGAATAAAGTTATACATTGGAAACTGTTTTTCTTGTTGAGGTACTTACTTCTTCTTCAAAGAATTGACTCATTCTCTTACAAATAATATTATAATTATAAATAATAATTATTATTATTATTATTTTTTCGTAGTTAGTATATTGCTTTTTATTATTTATTATTATTATTATTTTTTTTTTTTTTTTTTATTATTATTGTTAATATCAGTACGAAATTTTTTTTATTATTATTCTTCATGCTTTCAAGACTTGATGAGTTTTTTTTTATCTTGGTCAACTCTTAAAAAAGTATATATATATATTTAACATCGAAAATTCTGCTACCATCGGTCAACAACATTGTTAGACATGTTCGTTAACGCAGCAGATAATTGTCATAATAAAAATTTATAGTTTCAACATTCAAGCGCGAGCTTACATTATAAAATAAACTTAGTAAAATTTTCAATAAAAATATATTGAAAATAAATTTCGATTTAAATTTAATAAACAACAAAACATTTTCATTCGTAAAATTCTCGTAAATAAACACACTGTTCTCCTTATGGGCATTTGTTCTGGCATAGCAGTAAATTACATAAGTCAATAATTATTCTTTATTCCCTTGTATATATATATATAATATTATACTATATATTATATTCTAGATTATATTATATATATAATATTACTATATATACTATTATTATATATATCATAATATTTATATATATACTATACTATCTAATATAGAAGATCAATGGGTAATATTATATATAATAAATTAGTAAATTATATATATATATAAATATATATTATATAATAATATATATAGTATTATATATATATATATAGGGATATTATATTATATATTACTATTATATATAGATATTTATCCTGGTCACTGGGGTATAGTATCGTATGCTTAATACTTTGTATTATGGTTTATTAATATTTCGTATATATATATAATAGGTATCATAGTATATACTATATATAAGTTATAAATAAGACTTTATTTTTATGTTTATGCTTTTAGTCCAATATTACTACGCATATTATGACTTGAACTCAATATAGTTACAATAGATACAGCGTGATACGGGATACTAATAGTATATATAATGTGGATATGGTGATACAGCGATGAGGAATATAGTTTCCAGCTTATTGTCTATTGGATTTCCGCTCTTACATTTTTCAAGTAGCTCTTGATACTCGAAGTAAACTATGTAGACAACATGCCTGTGATTATTGTGAATTCAAACTAATTCTCTGTATGCCATATAGTATCATTGAGTCTAGAAATAGTTTATGAGATTGTAATAGTTTGATTTGTGATTGTTTGTCGTGGTTCAATTCTTAGCCCAGCTATTGTGTGTGACGTTGTTGCGCTACTTATTCTGATCCCGGAGAATCTTGATATATTTGCTAGCCGTTGTCTCATGCTATTATGTGCTCCTTTTATCGGTGATTATGATATTCTGAATCGCACGCATATAGTATAGTGGTAGCGAACACACCTTTGTCTGTGGTTTGCGTATTATATAATCTTCTGTTCGATCAGTAACTTGTCATGCATTAGCCTAAGTATTTTTTCAGTAAAATAATTAATTTATATTTCTAATTTTTTTTACATAATCTTTTTTTTATTTGAGGTTTTAAATAAACTATTTTTTTTCATATGAAAATAGTAATGTTTTAGTTAGATAGCGATAGCCGTTTGCAAGGAGTTTTATCTTGTGGTTACGAAGCTTTGCATTTAGTGAAGGAAAGTTTTTGTTTGACTCTGTTTGAGTTTGTACTAACCCGGTAGACCTGATACTACTGTTCTAGTGTAACAACTTCGCTTGGATTTTTCCCTAGTAAGGAATACATTTAAACCAAATTTCCCTTATGGGGTTTTCTTATATGTTTGTTGTTATGGTTGTGGTTTATTGTAAAGTTATTGGTGTGTTAGTTGTCGTTGTGTGTTAAGCTATTATCAGAGACCTAAATCCGTAAACTTAACAGGACCTTCATAGTTTATTTAGCTTACTTTTCTCAATGAATTATCAATATATAAACATTGTTTTAATTAATTAAATTTGCTCAGGATTTCAAAATAATTTTCCCTAACTTCACTGTATTTTTATTTTTGTTTTAACAAAAAGCTTCTAAGCAACTTATCAAATTTTCATAATTAAAATAATCTATCTGGTTTTTTTTTTAGAAGATTTTAGTTAAAATTATTTTTAGATTATATATATAAAACCTTTATATTTTTGTAATAATGTATTGTTAGAATAAAATAACATATATTATAAATAACTTTAACGCAAGTACCATCCGCATCAGCTCTGTTATTTATTCCATTAATAGGAAACATCCTTGGTCCAAGCATATGCTCAAATCATTATTCTCTAATGTTAAATTAACAGTTATATTATACGTATGATAGAGCACTGGGAATAAGTTGAATGGTTTTTACATTTATTGTATGCATGTTAGTTACTTTATCATGATAGTTAGTGTGTGAAACTTTGTTATATGTTAAACCTTTATTCTAATGCTTAAGTTGTAGTTAGTTGATTAGTTTAGTATAATATTATTTTCTTAGTATCATTAATGATTGCTATTGTTGATCTTTAAATATATGAATAACCTTGATTTATATATGAATTTATAGTCAATTATATTATCTGAGGGTTTAGTATAAAAGATCCTTTTTGACTGTATGTTTATTATATCCTCCGAATGATAATGATAGTTTAATGTCACCGTAATCGCTATTGTAGCTTGTGTATACGTTATAGAATATATATAACTAGGTTTATGTAAGATGATAAACATTTTGAATATTATGTTAGAAGATAGCTTGATAAAAGGTGTTATATAGTGAGTTACGTTATTTTGTATGCTGTGTAGGTTTATTTTCTGCTGTATATAAGTATGACTTTTTAAGTGATTACTTGTTTATCCGGTAAGTGTGTTTGAGTTTTTAATAAAACAGTGTCTTTAATTATTATATTATATATTATATATATAGGATGTTAGTTAATATCATTTATTTAATGTGTGAAACAGGGCAGTTAATTTCAATATATTGTTAGTATTGTTATATATATAAAGAACTTATATTTTTATTGTACTATTTATTGTTTTGTTGTTGATGTAGTATATATTCAATTAAATATTTTTCATTCAAATAGAAGCTTTAAACTTCATTCATTTCTTTTTTTTTTTAACATTAGTAAAAATATTTTTTCTTGTGGTATGCTTGTTGTTAGTTGTAAGTAGCTTTGCATTCGTGTTTGTGTTATAATAATCGTGAGATATTTTAATGCTCTTTTGAATTTTGAATTTTTTGTGTGGAGTTGTTGTTTTTGTCGTTTTTGTTTGTATCATTATTTGTTCTATTTCTTCTGATTAGGCTTGTGATAATATAATGTTTCTCTCTTAATACACCATTTTAGTTACAACATCACCAAAATATCGTGTAAGATATTTTTGTTGCAGTATAAATGGTACATTTATTATTACTCAGCTGTCTTGGTCTCTCGGATGATTATTCTCGACGTCTTATGTTACTACCTGGAAATCTCGCTCGCGTTCAAACCTAGTTCAAATGAGGCAGCTGATTTTTTTTATGGCTCTCGCTCTACATTGGTTATTATTATTCGTGCTTAAATTCGACGCGGATACTGTAGGCCGTATTCACTTCTATCTTTTTGATATGCTGAAAATTTAATTCTACGAAAGTTCTAAAGAATATATTAATGACCATTGTAATTCGATTGTTGTAGTTCTAGTGTGGATTCATTCGCTAGTTAGTACCAATGTGTATATGTTTCTATTTCCTACAAATAATAAATTTTGCTTTTTAATTGTGATTTTTTAATTGGTTAAATTTGCTTTTACAAATAGCTTTTAAATTTACCTTTTTGTGATGCATGTTGATTTCTCTGAATTATACAGATGTTATCTACTTTTTTATAGTTATGTGCATTATCTAACAATAGAGGTATCATCGTGTGATTTTGTTTACGCGAAGGACTTTATCGTGACGATGAGCTGTTGTGAGTGCCTGTTGAGTGTTTTTAACTACACTTCATGGTGTATTTACTCTATATTTCTCGCATATTTTGTATGTACATAGGACTTTATTTTAGTGCGTCTCTTAAATTGTTAGTCTTCTTGGTATTAGGTGTGTATGTATAATAGAAGTGTGTTTCTACATTGTTCTGTATAACATCGAGATATTTGACTTAATTCTTTTCTGGTCTTTGTTATATTTTTTAATTTTTTTTTTTTTTTTTTTTTTTTTTTTATTGTACATCACATTGATTCTGGGTGTGTGATAGCTCGATTGTGGCTTTAGCATAGTAGACATTTGTCAATCAATGCTATGTGGCGTACTTACTTTTTCGACCGAAATTTAACTATATGGCAATGCTTGTTCACTCTAATTCTACTCAGCATCACATGGCATACTACCTCTCTAACTTACTCATCAAGAGCGCTAATTTGTATTGACTACTTTCTCTCGCAAGCTCTGTGGCTAAGCTATATAGAATTTTCACTCTCTCTTCTATGACTCGAAGTTATATGTGTATATCCTCAGACATAACTTATTTGAATCAAACGTATACCCGAATAAATGTTTCCTTTGTTTAGTAGGGTGTGTGGTGAAGGATTTATGTGTATGTAATATAAACCTTCCTATACTTATTTCTCTCTTATTCACGTCATCGATGTATAGATCTCGAATTCTCTTATAATTACGAGTGTTACTGTTTGAGGCTCTTATACACATCTTCTTCGTTCTATCTCTACTTGATCTCTGAACTTTGCAGGGTGAATTCATGCTTGTTTATTCCTTAACAGATACATGAACTTATATTCATGCCTTTTTTTTGTTTTTATATTATATCTTTTACTTCCACTTAATTTTATTATTCATCTTCTTTCAATGAAATCATATAATATGATTGTAATAGAGATAATCTGACTATATAAATGGTGTGTATTTATCATTTGCTCAAGCATAGAATATGCTTCTATGTTTTATGTGTCCTATCATTGTCGTAATTGATGAATTGGTGTTTATATTGTTATTGTGGGTTGTTGTGTGTTTAAGTAAGTATATAGTGAATGAGTTATTCGAGATTTCATACTCTCGAGTGTGTATAACTCTTACTTTGTTCATAGATCTGGCTATGAAACTGATTATATAGATTGAAGTCTATAGCACGGTAACATTCCGTATATAGCTAAATTCTTTTTTAATACTCAACATGACTATGCTTATTAGAATTAAACATCTCCTCATGGTATAGCCATGAAAGTTTTGTTCTTATAAAGTATGAATGCTACTAGTTTCTGTGTGTCTCTTCTTCGTATTTAATCACATATTCTACGTGTTCTGTCTCCAGTAGTGCGGTATATATATGTTGACTAACGCTAGTATTTTTAATTCTATGTAATTAATATAATGATTTTCTCCAACTCTCCATTGGCCCTATGCGGTTTTTATGCTTTGATCAGGCCGAGTGGGGGGCATGTGTGGGTCGCTATGGCGTTTCTATGTCTCTGAACTTATTATTAATTGATTAGTTGGATCGTCTTATTGCAGTGATCAGCCTTAGAATGTGTAGGTGAGAATTTCTACTTGTTGTTAAGAGATTGATCGTGGACACTCTGTTTCAGCTCTCAGGTGGTCTATGTAGGCATAGTTCTATCTCCATTCTATGAGACTAGTGTTCTTGTTTGTCTAATTTTATGCATATATAAAATCTTTTACCAGTTAGTGTGTGTTCAGTCGTGCTTGTAATCTTTTGCTCGCTTAAATAGTACTTATGCGGTTACAAAGTTTGAAGTGTATAGTCTAGGTTTTGTTTTGATAGCAATTCTCGTATTCTTAGTTACTTTCTCTTAGTTCAGCTGTGTGAATATTATTCTTTGTGCTTTTATAGTGTGGTATATTTCCTCTTTTAGATGAGTTAAGTCGTTGTGTTGTTTACACTATTCTTCGTGTAGTATCGAAGATGAGCAATGCTACGTACGTTTATATGTGTGTTGTTAAATTAAGTATACGCTCGAATATATTGGTTGACTACTCGACTATTCGTATATATAGAGTTTAGATTTTCCTTTAACTGTATATGATTTATATCCTGCATCTTTGGCTCCTAACTGTGCCATACTATTGATACTTCATTAAAGCAATTCTCTCGTATGAATAGTGATGACGCTATTTAGGCCTGGTACTATGGGCTTAAGTGTCGCGCAGTGGGTGTTGTGGTGTGTGTTGTTAATAGTTTCTTCCGATCTGAAGATTAATGATTGATATCTCTCTTTGTAGGGCTTTTGCCTAATAATACGTTGCACTTCTATATTCTCTCAAGAGCACGAAATTATAGAATAATATATGACAATTACTTCATTCATTTTACTTTTTCTCTTTATTATATATATAGGATTGTCCTGATTGTGCTCTATGGCTACCATAATTCACCAGAAAATCAGCTTTGAATCATTTAATATTTTGAAATAAAACGTGCATGAGCTCCTGAAAACTATGAACGTTAGGAATGTTTCAGTGTACACGACATATTTATAACCGGCCCGCCGGCTCCTGCAGCACGGATGTGCTAGTCCCTGTGCGAGGCCTTTTGCAGACAGAACTCGCTCCATCCGTGCCGTTCTCTCTCTCGCTGTCTCCGTTTTCCGTCCTTCTTCCTTACTTTCTCTCTTCTTCTATATCTGTGTTTTGCTTACTCATGCTGTCTCTCTTCTCTTATTATTCTAGAGGAGGTGGTCTCCCTCTCTGGAGTGTTGGAGGTCATTGGATTTCCGGGCGGGCCCGATTACCGATACATCCCATACTTCTCTCGCACAGATCCGAATCATATATCTGATCGCTGCCTCTGTGCTATCTTTCTATACTAGTTTATATCCGCTCATTATTTGGATCTTTTTATCGAAGGTTGGTGACATGTCGTTTCTTATATGCGAGTGGATGTCTAGAAGAACGGCATATATTCTCGATCTTCCGTCTCTGTATAAGTTAATGTATCCTAGAATTCATAGCTTCCATTTCCAATTTCTTATGTCCTCAATACGTTAAGCCTATACTCTCAGCTCTGTACTTCGGCTTGTCAGATTGCTCTGTTGCTATGTCTGGCGAAGGGGCTCAACACCCCCTTTAAGGTGTTGGATGACTATATTCTGAATACACCAAACTCGCTTTAGTGATCAGTTTTATCACTATCACCAAATAAGTCCCCTTAGGAACAACGTATACAGTAGATCATGCGATGAGTTATTTGCTTTTGTGGCCATATCAGAGGTTCGGCAGTCTACCTACAAGACAATTTGACCGTACATGTTATGCGGCGCTCTGCGGTGCGCTGTCGCGCTCTGCGGTGTGACGGCCATGGTGCCGATCGGCGTCGTGCCTCTCAGTGAGGCGCAGATAGAGCTTCTGTCTCTTATAGAATATACCTCTCAGAGATCGTTGAGTTTTCTTCTCTCAAGGATAGACACTCTTTCCGACGTCATTAGATATTCGATAACTAGATTGTATAGATAGTTGTGTGTGTGCTCGTAGAGTTGTTACTTTGTTGTTTCTGTCGAATGTGGTGTTCCTGAGGGTGTCTGTTTTATTCCTTAGCTATTCCTTGTCTTCTTGCATTTTCTCGCAGTTTGACTCTGCTATCGACTTCACATACTATACTTCGCATCTTCGACGAAGTAGATATGTTCAGGTTCATCATGAACTTGCCTTCATTCTTCAACTTATACTTACATATACTCCTCTCTTTACTTCTAGGAATTAAGCATGCTTCATTTGCCTCACCTCTTTCCGATCTCTATAACTTAATCCGCGTGATCTTGGACATGAGAGATCTCTCGCAGCACAAGGCTGTGTGGTACGTCCTTCAAAGCTTGTAGGAACAACCTCTCTCTTCTTTATATAAAACCGGCCGCCAACTCCTACCTACATTACGAGGGTCTGTCTCTCTCTCGTACCCGCACTCCACTTTAATTTATCGTTCATCCCTCCTTTGACTAAATGTGTTTCTACATCGCGTGCTATCTCGTTCTCTTGACATATAAACATTCTCTTGGCCTTTAAACCATAACAAATACAAAAATAATTCCAGTGTGTTTATATGAAGAGAACTATATACTCTTAATGCTTACTCTATTTCGAAGGGTTGTCTCACGGTCAGATTCTGCTCAGTACTGGATTAGCTAGTGACTAAGGCCTCAACGTATACTGGAGTTCTATATGATTTAGAGTGCGAGTAACTTATTTTTCCTCTTCTCAAGTTTACTCAGTTAATTACACAGGGTCTCATTATTACCGACCCTTGTATGCGTATCTAGTACTGCTCTCATATGATTCTAGTTGCGGTGGAGCAGGGCTCTTAGTGTTTCCTATACCGTCTTTGGACTAAGGTGTTTAAAAATATATTATCATGTTTGAGACGTTGATATCAAACACTTTCTAGTTCTCACTTTTGATTGAAAATAACACCGGAAAGCGATGTTTAGATGTTAATACCTTGTTCATATAGTATACTGTAGATAGGCTAAATAGTGCTCGAGAACATCTCCCACTTCGCTACCACCATATTTACTAGATACCGAACCCTCGCTGTCAAATTAGGGTGCCATTTTAGATTGGCACATGAGTTTGTGTTCTGATTAGTTAGCTAATCTCCAGACTGGTTTACGCTATTGCGGTGTTGCTTTCTTTCTTTCTTGCACTCTGTTCTGTAGTGAGATATAATATCTTCTTCCCTGACAGCGGGGGATCCCATGTTGTATGGCTCTCTGTAGTCTCTCGCAATCTCATACTCTATACTCAGATTCCAAGTTTCCTCGAACTTTAAAGCCTAGCGTCTCTTGCAAAGGTAGATTTAGAATTTCTCATCTGCGTGCTAGGTAATAATGGCGGTGTATATTGATTTTTTGAAGCGCTTCCACGCGAAATCTCTAGAATCCCCCGGTTTCCGCCTGCCCCTTGTGAAGGAAAGATAGAGGTTGAGCTCCTCTTTCATTTTCACTTTGTTCTATTTTTTTTTATTAGTTCACAGTTGACAATGGATGACAATTGTAGCTTCTACTATATCCCACTATCTTAATGAGATATCTAAGGGATATCTATGATTAAGACTACGCTATTTCCGCACCCAAGATTAAATTGGCCAATACAAAAAACGGTGTTCAAAATTGTCTAGAATGGCTAAATAGTAAGAATGAGACTATACCGAGTAGAGATCCCCTCTCCCCATCTCGTGCTTCTCATCGTTAACACAATACACAAGAATATAAACAAAATACCATAAAAAAAAAAAAAAAAAAAGACAGAGAAGTGGAAGCCGCGCTTATACTGCACACCCTGACACAGCACCGATTAGGGGTTTAGCACGATGGTGGCCTTTTTTCAGTCTATATATTTTTAAACTCTTCTCGAAAGATGAGGATATCTCGAAATTATAATGTTTAGACTGGTGTGATTAAGTTCATGCCGGACAATTATTTTCACCTTCAAAGAGAATCACACCGGAACCTCATGCGGGTTAAAGAGATGGAGGAGGACAGTCCTCAAAGGAAGACACACCCACAATATAATTTCATACACATTACTGCTACAGATCTCTGACAAATGAGGCAAAGATAGTATTTAAGGCTTCTACTAAGATTACTCAACAATTGAATATCGCATGCTGTAGTTCAAGCGAAAGAGATAGCCTCACATCACTGCTCGAGCAGAGTATCTTCAAACCCGAAGTTGTGTGCAAGGTAGCGACAATGGGCTCACAAGTTACCCACTGGGTTGGGTTTTTGGCAAACCTTGGCAAAAGGCCATTTGAAACGGCAACCCTGGACAATAGCACTCATTTTAGACAAAGCATATAGGCGAGGCTTCAGAAATCTTAAATATGCCTGACAACACACAAACAACTCCCTCCTCAGGAACAGAAACATCAAATTAGTCTCCATTTCTAAGCTAACCTTAGGAGATCTAAAAGCCCTTGTAGCTATGTGGAGCTCATATTTTTGTATAGACTAAGTGGTTTTAGGGGGATAGGGGGAGCTTGTCCATAAACGACGCAGTCATAACGCAGTTTGGCAAGGACCAAGGCTAAAAAGATGCGAGAAGAGTTTACCGATCCAAACTCCAAGGCGTGTGAAAAAGGCGAAGCATATCCAACAGCTACTGGCACTCCATTTAAAGTCATTTTGTGAGGAGTATATGACAACCTGTGATCAAACACTATACCTAGAAATTTTACTCTGTAGGTAGTTTGATGTTAGGCATATGACCGGATTAACAGGGAAGCTTTATAAAGGTGTTAGTGATATATGGTGTTGTTGGTAGGTAGGCTTCTTGAATCTCCTCATTTTTTTTCCTACTCTTTCTTCATATGTTGATGATAAAATTATATATAATTCTTTAATGAAAAATTTTATTTGTGTTTGATTTTGAAATTTCTATCATCCTTTTTTTCTTTAATTAGTATAGTTTCTTTTCCCGTCTTATTAATTGTTGAGTATTTATGCTCTTTATAAGACATAGCACATATATTCTTTAGCTCAGTTGTTAAATTCTCATATTCATCTGGTCCCTATACTCGAGATCACACTCTCGCTACATATGTTGATTACAAAAATATCTATTATATTATATTATATATTTATTCTACTTTTATATAATATATTTTTTTATATATATATTAATATTATATTATTATTATATTATTATTTTATTATGATATTACATATATACATATTATTATTATCTACATATACTTATATATTTAATATATATATATATATATATATATCATTTTTATTAACTTTTAATTCTTTTTTTTTTCTTCTTTATATTTTTTATTTAATAATATATTTTTTTTTTTAAATTGATAGTTCTTTTTTTTTTTAATCGAGTAATATTCGTGCTGCGTCGTGTCTTTATTGTTCCTCGATGCTTATATCTAATTTATTTATAGATTTGTACTGATTCGATCTTTCTTACACTATATCATTTTCATTATTAGAGATTAGCGCGATTTGTATTATTAATAATTGCCTTGATTTTTTATTGGCCATATCTCATAATTGTCATTCATGTAATAAAATATATTAAATAAGAGTATGAGGTAGTAGAGTGGGGTCATCGGTGGTAGAGGAATTTTATAGATACGAATGATACTTTGATTATATATTTTCGTCATGCTTTTTAAGTATTGTTTGAGAGTGAGAGAAGTATGATTGGTTGGCTCGATCGTGCTTGCTCTCTGGAAAAGCGTGAGAAGTAAAGGTTTGTTATGAAAACAGTACGATGTCAGGGCGGTGTTTGCAGTAACTCACGAGTTCGTGGAATAGATAAGTTTGTGTGTTGTTGTGTAGGAATAGATAAGTGCGTTGTGTCGTTGTTCGCTTGTCCGTATGTAAGTGGTGGTTATAAAAACACTTTTTATTGTAAAAGAGAGAGAGCAAAAAAAAAATTATTCTGGGTCTGTTAATGCTACATGTCAAATAGCGCGAGAGATACGTAGTGTTGAAGAGGAGATATATTATATGGCGCTGAAGAATTCCAGAAATACTGAATTTAGGCGGCAAGTATAATAGTGCGTGGTGTTCACGTTTATGTGCCTTGTGGCATCCTCATTGTTACATTTTCGAATTTTTCCACTGCAAGTTTGCGCATTGTGGCCAAAATGTAATTGTGGTGTCTGTGTGGAGAGTTTGTATTAGGGCAATTTAACAAGCTGGAGCAAGCTTATGAGTAGTTGAGTATTATTTGCGTACCTTCGTTGCTTTTAAATTGTGATTGAAATTGTGGTGCAAAAATCAACAACCAAAGAGAATTTGCTGTAAGCGCCAAGCATGACCGAGGGTTTTGAGTCAATATTAGAGTGTTTGTATATGAGTCTCATCTCTCCTCTCTCTGGTTCAGTTCTGCTCTGGGTTCCATCTCTCTCATCTATGTGGTCATCGATCTCATCATTTCTCTCTCGCTTGGTCCTCTATCTCTTGTCATTCTCCCTCTCTGGTATGATATACTTTATAGGTAGGTGGGGTACGTATATATTATATAGGTAGTTGCTGGTTAGGGTAGTTTGGGTGATTATATAGGTGACTATTTATATATTTAGGGGGTTGTATTATTTAGGTAGTTAGTATTTGGTTATGTATGGTAGTTGGTATATATTATTAGGTAAGTGTTTAGCTGAGTATGAGAGGGTGGTTGAATGGGGGATGAGAGAAGAGAGAGAGGCGTCTTGAGTAGGTTGCTTGATATATAGGTGGCCTGGGTCGTGATTAGTAGTATTATGAGGGGTATGGTGGGTTGGTGTGGGGTATTAGGTATATATTGGTCATCTGTAGTATTATTATATTTATATACTGTTTTATATATTTTTTTAATTTGTAAATGGGTAATTAATATAAATTTTTTATTATTAAATATATATATATTCTAGTGGTAGTGTTGTGTGGTTAGTATCATCAGTAATTATACGGTGTAAATTATAGAAAGGTAAGAAAAGTTTTGTATTTTGAATATGATTTTTAGTTTTATTGGTCTATAGCATTGAATTTGGTTTTTCTACTATTTAGTATGCGGTAGTTTGACCGTGTGTAGGGCGTGGATGAGTAGTGGTTGTATAATTTCTGTGATTTTATCTATATAGTGCTTTGCAAGTTTATTATGTTTGTATAGGCGTATAGTGGCGGAGCGCGCGTGTCTGGGGTAGCCTAAGTAGGAGTAGCTAGTTATAAGTAGACCAGGATAAAGCAGTGCGGGGGTTATGCTGGGGAGGGCGTCGCATGGGGTGAGGGTGCGATGTTGGGTGTGAATGTTCAGACCGTCAAGGGTGGAGTGAGATAGCTGTATAATGCGTAACTAGGCGCGCTATAGTAGGTAGTACACTATCTTATAACTTTTTATTACTCATGTAACTATATATTATTTTATATATATCTTATATATATAATAGATACTCTATATTTATATATAATACTCATTAAGTATTGATTAGGTTCCCTTATTTACACTTTATATATAATATTATATATATAGCTATTATATTTTTTTCTTTTATATCTCATTTATTTACTATAGTATTAGTTAGGGTTGAGTCCGTATTAAGTATGTGTTTGCTTAATTGTATTGTTTTTCTTCTTCCTATATATTTTATTATAACTTCCATATATATTTCTCTATTTTTATTTATTTTAACTTTTTTTTTTATATAATTATTATATACTATATATATGGTTATATGTAAGTTCTATATGAGGTACGAGTATCGATTTTTTAAATTCACCTCAAGGTAAGTTTGAGCTCTTATTACTATCTTATCGCATTCCCCCCTCTTAACAAACTTTGGTACTGCTTTTTTTCTATTTTTCTTCTCTTTTTTTTCTACCTTTTGTGTTTGTTTTTGCGTTTTTGCTTGTTTTGCAACTGTCTCCAGTTTCTGTCGTTTTGTATTGCATTGTATACGCCATGAAAGTTTATTTTTGTGTTAATTATAGTTGGTAGCTAAGGAATTTGGTTCCAAAATATATTTTAAGATAATGTATTTCCGGCGGGAAATGTTTCAATTTGGAACGCTTATGTTTCTTTTAGAATGATGTTAGTTTTCTATATTTATTTTTATATTATTGCGCTGTTATGTTTTGTATGAGTTTGATAATAATTTTATATTCTATTATATATAAATTGTTATTACTATTATTACCTGTTTATGTATTTCATTATATTATAAATATATTATATTTATTAATCTATTATTATAATATATATATATTATACTTATATATATATATTTATATACTATTATTACATTTATTACTATTATTATTTATATTATATATATTTATTCTATAATATATATTTTATTTATATATTTATATTCTATATAATTATCATTCAGTTCACATAGGGTTATAGAGCTCTAAGTTTTTTTTTATTCTTGGGTTCTAATGATCGTATCCCTATCAAACTTGCGATCCTTATTCCTGAATTTTGTGAGTCTGTAGACAGGGTATAGTGGTCTTTCGTTCCCTGATTCCGAACTTACTTTATGACCTTTCTGCCGTGTAATGTTTACATGTTAGCTATATCAAATCCTATGTAATAATTGGGTGCTAGTAGATCGAAATATACTAAGTTTTCAAAATATCCTCTTCTTTATCGAGCTAGTTACAGGCACTGAACTGGATCGACTCCCTCATGCGAGAATACTCGATTGTGTGGACGCCGCCGCCAGGTCTTAACTATTGGCTTTCTCAAATTTAATTAAATTATTATCTCTTCTCTCCGTCCATTTGAATTCTAGTTGTGATGTTATTCTTTAACGTAATGCAATGTTTTCTGTTTTCTACGCTTCGACAGTACACTTTTAAAAAATAGATATATTTTACTAAAAGTGTTTGTTTTTTTAGTAAAAAAAATATCATAAATGTAACTCATTATTCTGACCTACTTTTTAGCAGTGAAGCAGTAGCCGCAAAACGACCTTTTTCTCTTTTCCCAATCTCCCTCCTCGCGCACGCCGGTCAAATGCGGCCTATTGCTTTTTTACTGTTTCAGGGTCAATTAAAAAATATGTACTTTATTGACCTAAAGGCAGCACGAAGGCATTAAGCGCAAACACCCCATCCCAACCCTCTCCCATCCTGCTTTACTGCTTAATTGCTTTACTGCTTTAAGTCAAATTTGTTTGACATTTTGTAGAAATATAATGTGAAATAACTTTATAATATAAAATATTTCATATTTTGTTAAACATACATATATGAATAATAATAATTAATAATAATATATATAATATAATAATAATAATAATATATAATAATATAATTAATAATAATAACTATCAATTAAGAGTCGGATGTGAAACCAAAAGTGGATTTGTAATCGGAAAGCAGAGTTGTGCTGTTCGGTTACCAGAATCAAACCTTGTTTATTAAGAACTTGTATAATGTAGTTACGGTCATATCAATTATTTTGTCTAATGCCATTGGTGCTTCTGAATACTAGAATACAAATATAATACTGGTTATCCTCCATCCGTCAATGAAATGTCTTATATATTTCTCATGTCTGAATAGATGGGGTGATAGTACACCATCACCACATTCTTTTAACTTCTTCTCTCGCCTTCTGGGGGCCTGTGCGTTGGGAGGGGGCGGTGTGGCGTGTGGGGGTTATGTGGGGGGCTGGTTGTTGGGCTTTTGGGGGTGTCTTGCTGGTCGTGACGGGTCTGGTGAGAACGTATTGAGAGTTTAGTATTTATCGCGTAGATTTTTTTGTCATTAGGTGTACTTTTTCTGGTAGAACTTCGGGCTGGCTATATGGGTAGACTGGAGGGTACTTTTCCTTTTCTGTATCACATATTGGTTCAGGATTATCATTTTTCACTTTATAAATAATTTACATATAAATGACTTTATAATCATTATTGGGGGCTTAGGGCTCATATATTTATTTCTTTTTATATTATATCTATATATCTATATATCTTAATTTTATATATATATATATTATCCTCATGAAATAAACACCATCCCGGCTCACGGGCAGATAGACTCCCTATATACCCTAGGTAGGGATTATATTTTATACCTCTTTCTATTATTATCTTATTATATATTTTTATATTTATTATTAACTATATATACTATATTTTATATTTATCTATTTTTTTTATTTATTATATCTTATTTTCATTCTTATATATTTTTTTTTAATTCTAGTTTTTATCGATCTCTCTTTTAATATTTATTTATATATAGTATTTATTTCTATATATATATCTTTTATATTATCGTTATCTCTTACTTTCATTATTATTCTTTCTATATCTATCTTTATCTGGTTAATCTCCGAACTTAATACCAACTGTGTTAATTCGCCCTTATAGGTCATAATATACATACATGCAACATCCTTAAAATATAACATCTTTCTAACACATTTCTTCTTCACCCTAACCAAATTCAGCATTTGTTCCCATTGTCACATCATACATAACCATCATTTCTCTTTCTACTTCTGTTAAAATATAGCCTATACTTTTTAACCTTAGATGCAAATTAGGATGTTACCATCCTGTCATTTTGCTTGTTCATGCTTTGCTCGTCCTTAGTATATACGTCACATTTATATGTTTTCCGTGTTTCTCTCCTCCAACTTGTTTCGAAGATGCTTCTTTCGTTTTATCTCAACTCCTTAACGCAATGCTCTGTGATCATTGTATTACTTTGGCTTTTCACTTATAGCTTTGCGGCGCTTTTGCGTCTTTATGGTTCAATAATACTGTATTCCATATTTTGTTAATAGAAAAAAAAATAAATGTTTTAGTAAATATATTCATTTTTCTGGTGTAAAATACGCTGTATGGTGTGCCGACACGCGATAGCCACCGAGAGAACGATTAATTTTCTATGCATTCAGGTGGCTTTATTAGAATAATGTCTGGCTTATCAACTAGAAATTGCATGCAGGTACTTTGTTTATTTCTGTCTCATGGCTGTTCTAGTTTTCGGACCTGACAATATTAGTACTGCGGGCCGCTATCTCGCGTCGTCGGTTTCGCGCAGGTTCGAGCTGGTTCGCCTGTCTTGCGACATCTCTTCTAGCTCGTGGGGGTATTGATAACCAGTATGGTTATTCCTCGAATCTCTATGTTACCTCTCATTCTTTTTCTCCATTACTATTATCCATTAGGGTTTTTGAATCTGTATCTATCATAATTTACGCAAGTTGCTAAAAGCTCTAAAGTTTCTAGATTTCAGGCACCGCAACTAACTCTTATTGTTTAAGTCTCAATAATAACTTAGCCTCCATTCTGACTACGATCCGGAAGTTAGGTCGATCCTTCTTGGTGCGTTCCCTCTCGAATATCCCTTCTTATCCCCATTTATGTTGGCACTTCTCTTATTTTATTTCTTTGGTTTTACTTCCTGGACCTCCTCTCTACCTCCGGGGTTCTCTGAACACCTCCTGTTATGGTATAAATTACTTGAAAAGCCTCTGCAAAATCTAATGTTCTTAGCTGGGATCGTAAATTTTCTGGTGAATGATACTCTTTTCCATTTGGACTATTATATATATTTTTCTTTTTCGTCTTATTATCTTCAAGATTTTACATGCTCCAGGCTTCTGTGTCACTTTAAACGTTCTACTCGGTGTGGCTACCGTTATCTACTGAGACCTTCTACTCAGGAGTCAGACTAAATACGATTTTCTTCTTCTGATAGAAAAGCTGCCTGGTTGCTTTATTACTTCTTTCTTCCTAACATTATAACTATTTTGACCATCTAGCACGTTAGGGGCTCAGTAATCTCCCTTTCTTTCTATCGGGGGTTGTCAAGCGATGGTAAAAGCCTATCGACTCCGCCGAGGTCACACTTTCCCGAGAAATAAGATCGACATCCAAGTTGTGAATACGGTGCCTTATACTATCACAATGCTAACGTTCGATAACGTAATAAAAACTTTTGAAACCGCAGCCGCCTTCGTGTATCTTCATATAAATATATAATAATTTTATATTTGTTTCTAGGCTTATATTGTTATTATTTATATATATCTTTCCTGGTATATAATATTGGTCTAGTTTGTTCCTATTTTTTATGCTTTTTTAGTTTTTTATTCGTTTTTTGGTGTGGTGTTTTCTATAATATAATTTTACCATATTTTTTTGCGTATATATATTTTTTTTTTATTTATTTTTTTTTTTAAGTTTATTTGGTTATTTTTATAATATTATTTTTATTTTTATTATTATATTAATTTTTTTATCTGTTTGTTATAAGTTTTTTATAATTTTTTTAATTTATATTAATATTTGTTTTATTATACTAGGTTTATATATTTCTAGGCGTTCATTGGGTATATTTTAGTCCTATATTATTCATTTACGTAGCGGTTTTTATTTCATTCTTCATAAATTTTATAGACAATTTCCTGGTTCGAAAATTCTAAACTTTTTGGCGTTAAGAAATTTTTTAAAGGTGGCGGCCATTCCTACCTAACGGGGAATGGCAGGGCTTCGACGAGGTTACTTCATCAAGAAGGGGTTTCAAAGTTTGAAGGGGGTAAGAGATCTCTAAAAACTTCCCTAAGGTTGGTTCAAAAACTTTTAATGGGGCTGCACATAGGGGCGTGCAGGGGATACATTTACCGCCATTTGTTTTTTTGCGTACTACCGACGATGCTTACCGTTCTTCTCAAATAGAAAGGACGTGACCTGTGGAATCATTTTGAAGGGGGGGAGTTATGGTAATAATTACTATTCGCAATATACTTTGGTCGTAGTTGTGGCTGCTGTCTTACACCTTTTGAGGAGAATAAAAAACTCCACTAGTTATCCTCTATTTGACCGAATTAATTATCACCTATTATTTTCTTTTTTATGGAGATTCCTTTGTTCATATTTGTTGAGCTTATTATTTATATTCTATCCTCTGTGGCATAATAGGTACTTTAGCTATTAGAGTTTGGCATGAAGGGTTACTGTTTATCTTATATCTATATTTATTCTTATCTCTATTATTTATAATATTATTATCTTTATTTATATTCTTATATATTTATTATATATTTTTATTATATTATATTTTCTTTTAATATATTTATAATATATATCTTATTATAATTATTATTCATATTATTTAATTTTATTATTTTATTTACTTATATTTATATCTTATATATATATATTTTCTTTATTTGTTATATGTATGTTTATTTATTATTTTATATAGTATTGTTTGATATATTTTCTGTAGTATTTATTTATATGTTTAGTATATTGATAGTATTTATATGAGTAGGTATGATCTGCAGTACTGTTTTATTTAGTGTTTCTTTAGTTATTATTATTATATATTTAGTGTTCGTCAGTTGTAAGCATGTTGGTTTTTTTACCTTACGAAGAGGTATACGGTTCATGCTAATAAAGAGGTTCACTTGTATCTAAATTTTTGAGGGGGATACGAGGTCGTGTATGCTCTAATGATCTGACTTCTCCTCACGTTTACTAGGGAGTAGGGGAAATATCGCTGGCTCTGCTCCCAGTTAATTTCCGGAAATCCGTTTGCTATGTTTCCTGGTGTTCGGGTCCCAACTGTATCACATTATCCTCGTATCTGACTTGGTGTGCGTGTCCATATATACTAGTTAGAGGGTCAGTGCTTATTGTTTTGTGTGGGTTGCCTATTTCGCGTATCTCTTTTTTTGCGCAGCTTTTGTTTTTTCGCTCAGGCTACCCTATCTCCATAGAGAGGGGACTCATGGGGTAAAACTAAACTTGGGTTTATTCGGTTAGGTTGCTGGAATTTTCCCCTTGCATTAAAAGGGCATTTGAAAGGATAGTAGTTATGCTAAATTCTATATCTTTAACTTTTCCGCCCCTGTAAATTTCCTTTCCTTTGATGTGTTTATGTATTCTTTAATAAGCTTTTATTATATGGTAGTCCAAGAAAAACTTATTTTGGATTCCCTGAAGCATGCGACTGGGTAGTAATTATTTATTTTAATTTTTTTTTTTGCTTTTTTCTTCTGTCAGAACAAACCAAAGCAGCCTTTTTCTTGTCTCATTTTTATTTTATTAAAAATGGAAATTTGATGGAACAAAACCCGCCATAAGAAAGAATCTGCCTTATCATTATGAGAAAAAGCATATGTAAAAATTTTTATATTAACTCCGGTTTAGTAGAAAACAAAGCTAATTTCCTCTTTCCGATTTTTTCTTCTCAAAAATTTTTAGTCAATGAGGTAGTCCAAGTAGAATGTTTGAAACAATTTTAGGTATGAACAGTTTCTTTTATGCCTCAGCCTTTAGCTTGCCAACCATATCCGTAATTAATATATGGTCGGAACTCCTGAGCAACTCCATACCATGTTGAGAACTAGTACTCTTCATACAAGGGCAGATAAAGAACCTTATATACATGGCAGTAATTGAGGCAGTAACGTAAATAGAAATGCATTTTATCGTAATTTATGACAGAAATCCCCATTTCTTTGAGCTCAACCTTTATCAACCGTTGTGATTAATGCGGTGTTTTTTCGGAATATCTATTTGTTGCTTGTTCAGTCCAAGAATCTTTATGTTGTTCAACGAGGTGTAGACGGTTTGTAGCTGTCCGCGAGGGAGATAGGAATTTTAGTGCTTTGAGCCGTATTGTTTTGACAGGGAGACCGTGAACGTTCATGTTTACTTTTGGTTGAGAGAGTGTTAATAAATTTCAGCTTAAGATTATGCCTTGGTGGACGAGACGCCTCACTAGATGTGAGAAGTGTACCCTATCCCTCGTGCTATCAGGTGTTTTATTGGGCTAAATATTGGAAGACTTCGGTACACGCTGATATGACGGCGGTGCACTCTCGGATGTCAAGAGAGAGTGTAGACGCAGCATTTGAAAATCTCCGTAGTTGGGGGTACAGAATGGTATGAGTCGTGATCTGTTTCACTCCCCGTATCATATTACAAGTCTGTAAATGAAAAGAGTTAGAAATGCAGCTAAGCAGATCGCTGAATGAAATATAAGATAAGTTGGCGTAGATAGAACATGGACCGTTTATGGAGGACATCAACCCTAACATATTAACTTATGGGATCTAGGGGCAGAATGAGGTCTACTCACCTGTCCACAAGAGTCTCCAAATGGAGGGAATGATCTCTGACATGATATACTCGGACACTTTTAAGTTAAGTAGGGCATTGTTCATATCTTTTTTTTATATGTTTATATGTAGTAATTGTAAATTATTCAACGAAAGAGAGCTTATAGAATAGCCGAACTTGCAATAACTCCCGGTCAAAAACCTTCGATGGTGTCCGCGCCACACACAAGACGATGGCACGCATATACCGTTCCTAAGGGCATGTAAAACCACGCATTGATGTTCTAGTGAGCATATAGGAAAGTTATCATTATGTTTCTACCGGATGTTTGGTTTCCGAACGTCAAATTAGTTCCATCATCTAAGAGTGCGCTGAAAGAAGATTACGATGCATGCCGGTTCGCCAGACCTTGGTATTTAGCTGAATGTGGAAAGGTATTAATTCGAGAGTTTTATTCAAGAAGTATTTTAGAATTATGAATTTCCAAGTGACGAATCTAAGCTATATAACGATCCCAAGTTAGAAGCACTCATGAGGTTGGGCTATCCTTTCTTCTCGGGATGCGATGTATCATACTCAGCGTCGCGTCGGCTCTTTGTCCCATACAAGTTAGATTGAAAAGTATTAGTATCTAAGGTATACGTTTTTGAGCAAGTAAGAGCTTGGAACAAATGACAGGTCTGCTTCAGCTCGCAGCACACTCCCTCAAAAACACTGGGAAGGAATACCATCCAGGCCATTCCAGCCTTTCTGACGTTCATTAGAACACAGGATCCCATATACCAGCACATTTCTTTGAGAAATTGACATGGTTGAGAGTACTCATGGGCAAGCCACTCTTCATAGATGTTAAGAAATCATGTGAAGAGTGGGGGTGTTACCTTTGGTATACTTATGTTCCACGCGCGTGGAAGAGTTACATGTAAGGACCTTGAGAAAATGCGCCGTTGTGCCGAATAGTCTAGCAATTTCAGGAGGAGTGTTTATCAACAGAGCCATCAGAAACAAATAAGAATCATCGAAGACAGATTTACGGAAGTTATTAGAGATATTTGGGCCAAGAGAATCAGAAAATTTTTACTCAGAGGATACTACCTAGAGGCGCCAGCTTGTCTTCCATTAATAGGTGGTAACCGGCAGCGCAGCATCTTATGCCCTGATATATACTTCCCTGCTAAAAGATTTTCGTGGGCAAGCATAGATACCAATTTGAAAAAGATATAACTGTTATAGGTTTCGAATTTTTATGATGAGTTTTTCCCATCGCATCGATACTTCCTTTGTCTATGTTGCCTCGACACTTGGTTCAGACGCCTATCATACAAGGTGCGCGCCATCGAATCATCCTGTGCCACCTTCTTCTTGGGTAGAGCCAATATGCAATTTTCTATTTAAACAGATATTTACTTTGAATATTATCCTGCTCATTTCTTTTCCTTTCATTCTTCTTTCTTGTGAATCATACCGGCCCCCTACATTTGTCATAAGAGACTACAAGAGGCGCTCTCTAAGAGCTCAAAACAAGATTCATTTTATTTGTTGTTTAGCAAAGAAACAGACACCTGCCTCATTCCAATGGAGATTAAAGTGGCAGAAGTTCGTTTAAGGCAGTGTGGAGCCTGCTAATCTGGAGATGATGTGGTTTATCAACTTCACTTTAAGTAGTTACAGAGATCTGTCACGTTAAGCAAGTTACCAATAGTAATATTGTTAAAGCTGCCGAAATATGGTGCTTATTATATGTCCGGCGTATTTCTTCCTTGTCGCCCGTATCGAAAGAATGAGTTAGGGGTGACCAGAACCTGTAGTCATTACGTGCGTTTTTAAGAATCCTTCACGGATTCTTTTTGTGTTGTTGTCTATTTCTCGGTTGTATTGCTGTCCAAGTGTTTCCCTATTAGAGATCTTTTGTTACCAGTATCGCTAAGAATATTCTCTCTGTTGGTTGCATGATTTTGTAGTCCTCTTCGCCTCGACTCTGTATCAGTATGGAGAGGAACCAATCATTCCCAAGTGTGGGGTAAGTGAAGTCCTCTTAAATAGATCTCTTGCATTTGGTGAGAACAATGTAACAGTCTCGTGGGAGTTGTCATGTTCTACATAAGTTTTTTTCTTTATAGATATGGAATCTGTTCCTTTAGGAGAATCATTTAGCTTAATCATTTTTCGAAGTTCAGCATTTTCTTAAAGTCCGCCATAGAACATACGACCGAACTATTATGGAAGTATTCCAAGATTTTTTCGAGACTTGTTTTACAGGGGTGTTTTTATGTTTATAATAAGTGCAGCCTCAACCATCCCTCGCAATTGGTAAATAAATTTTATAGTTAGGTATATAGACTTATTTTTTGGCGTTATTGAAGAAGTTGGAATCCCTTTGTTCCGGTGGGCTGGGTCTCTATGGACAGTTAAGTTACATTTCATGTGTTGGAGAGAGAGATGGTTAGTCGGAGTGGGATGTGTCAACAGATTCTAAATTAGCTAAACGTTGACTGTGTGCGTGTACCATGGCTTATGTTCTGATAGATCCTTATAGCCCACACTCAACATCGGCCGGAGTCACTTCTCTCTCACGAGATGTTTCCGACCACACCTAACTTTCCCAGCATTCAAAAACTCAGCAATATGGCAGTTACAGACCTATAAACTAAATACTCCTGGTAGCAATAATAAATAAACCAAAAATAAATCAAATTCATTAACTAGGAGAGTAAAAATTTAAAAACCAAGTTAAGAGATCCTAGTATCCAATAATGTGTGGTGAGTGTGGTGTGTGTGTGTGTGTGTGTTGTGTGGTGGTAGGTGTCTGTGTGTGTAGGTGTGGTGTGTAGGTGTGTGTGTGTGAGAGAGGTGTGTGTGTGTATTATTATATAAGGTTCTTTGCTCTAGGTTTTATTTATGAGTATAATAAGTCAAAAACGACATAAAGTCCATGTAATGCAATGTCCAATGTTGATGTCCATCATCGATTCAAGTATCATTTTAGTTATTGTATTTTACTGGTATTATTATATATAATATATCTTGTATATAGCAAGGTTGATATTATATAATTATTATTATTTATATTTTTCATATTTTTATTCTGAAAAGTTACTTATATTTATATATTATTTTCTTCTTTTATATTATATTACTTTATATTACTATGTTTTATATATTATATATTTATTATTTTTTATTATTTTTACTTTTATTTATTATATTATTTTATATTTAGTTATTTTTCTATTTTTTATTTATTATTTAGTATATTATTTTTATATTATTTTATTATTAATTAATATTTTATATATTTATATCTATTATATATTATATATTATATATTTTATATATTATATATATATTATATTGTTATTATATATTATATATATATATTATTATATAATATATTTATTATATATAATATATATATATATATATATAATATATACTTCGTTATATATATATAATTATAAATATATACTATATATATATATATTATATATATTTATATATAATAATATATATATATATATTATATAATATATATATATATATATATATATATATATATATTATTATATTGTATTATTATTGTAGGTGTGTGTGTACGTGTGTGCATGTGTTTTTGTGGCTAAATTCATTTTGTTCTGTTTGTATTTTTCATCTGTAACTTTACTGACTATTCTAAATTCTTCGACTATCTAAATTCTAAGTTATTTTATTAACCTTATTACCACAACATAGATTCCATATTTTGTTCTTTCCTCTTTCCCATTTTTCTGAAATCACAATATTTGTTTGTCTGATTTTTCCTAATGTCACTGTTTTATACTACCACCAAATTCATTTTTGCTTTTCTTTTCTGTGTTTTCTCAATCGATGCGAGTGTGAGCTTTTCCTCTTCCTCTACTTTTCTAATCTATTGGAATTTAATCCATGATATCAATATTAGTTGATTAGTCCTTCTTTTACCCGTATCGTATATTTCCATGATCGTTTTTCCAAGCATGTCACACATATTAACCTTTTCTATAATTTCTATATCTTTCCCTTCCTCTCTCATCTGTATTGCTTAATTCCTTTTTCCGCTCCTTTTGGTTTGTGTCAACTGCCGTACTTTTCATATCATTCACAAGCTTTTCGAAAGATTATCTCTGGTTTCAATCCTCTCTGGATTTTCTAGGCTTTCTCGCTATCTTTTCTGTTATCTTATACTTCTTTTTACAATACTCTCTTCGGATTTTCGTTTTTGTTGCAGTTCTTATAGCAGCTATACCTCTATTTTATTCAGGGGGTGAGTTTTTTGTATATACCAGGTCATCTTCGTATCTTATCCCTTTAATCTATCGATAATCGGTGTTGTACTCTTTGAAGGTTTTCTGTCTTATTCCGAACCGTCTTTTTTTCTCTACTTGTCTATAATTTAAAGTATATATTTTTTCTCAACCGTCACCTCATCATTTATATCTTAAATAGTTTTCTTTTTGCTAAGTGATTTCTCTAATTTTTCCTTTCATTTATTAATTCTTGACTGGGTTTTTCTTTATATTTTCACATTGTAGAGAGTGGAACCATTTTAGTCCTTTTTTTTGTCTTTTTTCGGTTCAGGACTCAGATCCGTTTTTTTCGACCTGTTTCCGCTTTCTTTAAAATAGGAAAAAAATTTCTCTTTTCTTTTTGTCTTTTTTGTTTGCTTGAGTAATGTTTTCCTTTTTTCTTCCTGCTTTTTTTCTATAGAGACGATCCCGTTATTTTTTTTTTTCCCATTTTAAATGCAATTAAATATGTTTAATTATTAAGGGATTTTTTATATTAATTCTTTTCCTGGTCTACTTTTCGTATTATATCTCATTACTGTTTGGCAACCCATTTAAAAAAGACATGTTTCAACGACCAATTCTTTCTAACATGTTTTTTGAAATAATAATATTATTGTCGTAGTTCCTCTATGAAGGAACTACGTTTTGGAGCATTGATAACAACAATCTTGTTTTCTCAGCCCAAATTACAGGTAGAAGAAAGTTCAGTTATTTGAAGTTTGGTACGATTTTGTTCGACGTGAGATGAATTATAATGTTTAGACTATTAAATAAATGAATGAAGTGCTAGAAATAGTCCCCCATTTATGAAATGTTATTGCGCATTTATCAGTCTGAGTAAAGATCTTCCCATGTGTTTTTTACCAACATTTATTTGTTTTCGAAAGCTACTTAGGCAAGATTGGAAGTATAGTTAAAGCTTAAATTCCTTTTTCGGCACATATTGTTAATAGACTCTGTGTATAAAAGTGTATATATTATAGTTGTGAATTTTTATGATATATATCTTTGTTATGATAGTATCTTTGGAAATCGTTCGGTTTTATTGCTTTTACATCTGTTCAGGATTTCTGAATTTATGGATTTGGTATTTCGCTAAAGGAAAACCCCCAAGTTGATCCCCAAAGTGAAAAAACAATGGTTTTGCGTTTATGAAAAAGAGGTTTTTTTGGAATCCTGCTAAAGATATTGATTCAGATTTTGTTTGACTGAGTTTTATACGAGTTCGACCAACATATATAGGATGAAGAAGTAAATCAATTGGAATGTCTTCGATATAATTCCTATATAATCATGTTCCAAAGTGTGACATTGTACTAAACTGGTGAGGCTTGATAGTATATTTTTTACTTTTTCTTAAAGAATCTTATTATTTCTCATTCTTAAACATTTTTCGTGCATTAGTTCATAAATTATATATTACTTTGTTTTCTGGAATAAATGGCCTCCACATGAACTTGTGGTCTGCGTTTTTCCTCAATGGGGTAGGAGGTAAGAGGGTCTGGACTTCTTGAAAATCGCCAAACCTCAAACCTCATTAATCGTCAGAAAGTGGAATTTTTACTGGGGAAGGAAATTATAGAGTTTTTTGAATCAGACATTGTATGGTTGTTTTCTAACAATTTAATAAATCCGTGCCATGGCCTTTTCCAAGAACTGCTGAAGCGAAAATTTTACATCCTAGCGAAAAATACTGTAACTGAAGGAAAGTTAATTACTATATTTAATTGATATATATATGTATTATATTTATTATTCTATTTTAATTCTTTTTATTATTTCTTATTATATTTTTTATATTATTTTTTCTGTTTAAATGATTTATTTAATGGTTTTACATCTATATTATTATGATTATTTGAAATGTATTTTTTGAGAGGTTAATT
>JABUQX010061563.1:75000-85962 GCA_015478945.1 Trachelipus rathkii
TATATTATATATATATATATAATATATATAATATATTATATATATAAATATATATATATATAGAGAGAGAGAGAGGAGAGAGAGAGAGAGAGAGAGAGAGAGAGAGAGATTTGAGAATTATGAAAAGCATAGATTATTTCAATTACTCATTTTTAGCATTATTTCTCTTTTTCCCCGAAGGAGCCGCATGGAACCACGACTAAATAGGCTTGATTTTATGTTATGTTTTTTTCAAAATGATACATTTCGAATTATAACTAAAAAAAAAGCTCATTGTCAATACTTCTCATTATGCAAAAGAAAAAAACAAAAATATTGAATACTTACCCCACAGAAAACACAAAACAGCACCCACTATTACACCCAAACAAAGATTTGCAGAAGAAGATTGAAACACGACTTTCCCTTACTTCCTCTTCAATCGCACTGAGGCTTTTGTGTTCGTTTGTATTATATATAAAATATTTGCCAAACGTACTATAAAAATTTTCAAAATTAGACCTTAATTACTTATATTATAAGAATTATAGGCAGCAGCAAATTCTGGTGCCATATGAAACCATTGCCAGTGATAGGGTTAAGAAATATTTCTGTATGTTTAGTGAAAGCCGATTATTCTATTGAACAGGGTTGGGGGATTTTTTTGATTTTTTTTTAGAAAATATAATCAATTTTTTGATTTTTTTGATTTTATTGATTTTGTTTGAGTTTTTTTTATTTTATTTGATCTGTTGTCAGATTTGTGACGTTCAAGCGATAATATATTTTATTATATATACTATTATATTTTACTATTAAACACCGTAGTATAGTATGTATATTATTATATATAATATAGTATATATATATATTATATTATATTACTATATATATATATATATACTATATATTATATATAATATTATTATTAATATATATATATCTAATATATTATATATATTATATATATATATATATATATATATATATATATATAAAATGATATATATATATAATAATTAAAAATATGATAGAATATTATTATATATATTTATATGATAGACAGGTAAGAAGACGCTGAATCCAATCTAGAGTGTCCGATTCACCCTAACAATATAAGATTAAGAACATAATTTTATAATAATAATTTTATATGTAAATCATGATATTAAGTAAATAATAATATTTAATAAGCCGCATGGGCCTATCCTAATTATTATTCTATAGTCATACCAAAAATAATTAATTATATATATATTTATAATTAAAAAGCCGCATTGGCCCCTCTAGAATGTCTTATTTATCCTTAATAATTAAATAAATAGAATAATAATTCAGAGAAGCCGCATGGGGCCTATCTAGACTGTCCCCAGTCAACACATAATAATTAATTATTAATGATATAATTAAGAAGCGCATTGAACATCTCTAGATATGCCTCTAGTTTAATCCCATAATATAAAAAGACAATTATCTTAAGAAGCCGCATGGTATAATTTATGACTGTCCCAGTCAACCCATAAAAATTAATAATTAAAAATAATAATTAAGAAGCCGCATTGACACCTCTAAGAATATCCCAGTCAACTCATAATAAATAAGAATAATACTTACAGAAGCAGCATGGTCCTTTTAGACTTTCCCCAGTCAAACCAAAAAAAATTAATATTAAGAAGCCGCATTTGGCCCCTCTAGAGAATGTCCAGTCAACCCATAAAATAATAAATAAAAATAATACTTAAGAAGCAGCTTGGGCCTATCTAGACTGTTCCAATCAACCAGTAATAATTAATATTTAAATAAAAATAATAATTAAGAAGCCACATTACATAATCCCTCTAAAATGTCCCAGTTAACTTAAATAAATAACAAATAATAACTTAAGAAGCCCGCATGGTCCTTTTAGACTTTCCCAGTCAAACCAAAAAGAATTAATAATTGAGAAGCGGCATTGTCCCCTCTAGAATGTCCCAGTCGACCACCCATAAAAATTTAGAATTAAGAATAGTTTTTAATAATAATTAATGTAATATTTAATGAATAGTATTTATAAATTATAACTAAGAAGCCACATGGGCTCCATAGATGTCCAGTCAACCATCATAATTAATAATAAGAATAATAATTTCAGAAGCCCTGTAGGCCTATCTAGACTGTCCAGTCAACCCATAATTAATCATTAAGAATATGATTATTCCGTTAATTATTAATTATTTTATGGTGACTGGGACAGTCAAGATAGGCCGATGCAGTTTCTGACTTTATTATTTTCTTATTTATATTAACTATTATGGATTGACTGGGGACATTCTAAGAAGGGCCAATGTGACTTTTTAATTATTATTCTAAGTTATTAATTATTGTTGGTTGACTGGGGACAGTGTAGGTAGGCCCATTGGCTTCTTAATTATAAATGCTTTTCTATTATACAATTAATTATTATTAACAAATTATTCCTAATTCTTAAAATTTTTATGGTTACCGGGACATGTCTAGAAGGGGCCCAAGGCGGCTTCTAAATATTAATTTTTTATTGGTCGACTAGGACAGTCTAAAAAGGACCATATGCGGTTTCTTAGGTATTATTCTTATTTAATGAGTTGATTGGGACATTCTAGAGGAGCCAATGGCTTAATTAAATTATTTTGAATATTAATTATTATTGTTGACTGGGACAGTCTTGATAGGCCCAGGTATGCGGGCTTCTTAAGTATTATTCTCATTTATTTATTTATTGTGTGTTTACTGGGATATTCTAGAGGGACCAAGGCTACTTCTAATAATTATAATTTTATTGGTTTGACTGGAAGTCTAAAAGACCCATGCCGGTTCTTGTATTATTTCTTATTATTAATAGGTTGACTGGACATTCTTAGAGAGGTCATGCAGCTTCGCTAATTATTATTCTGAATAATAAATAATGAAGCTGCATTAACCTCTCTAGAATGCCCCAGTCAACCCATATAATAATAATAATACAAGAAGCCGTATAGTCCTTTATAGACTGTCCCCAGTTCAACCAATAAAATTAAATAATTAAGAAGCCGCATTGGCCCCTCTAGAATGTCCTGGTCAACGTGCAAAATAAATAAATAAGAATAATACTTAAGAAGCCGCATGGGCCTATCTAGACTAACCCAGTCAACCAATAATCGCATTGACCCCTCTATATAGAATGTCCCAGTCAATCCCATAATAAATAAGAATAATACTTAAGAAGCCGCATGGTCTTTTTTAGACTGTCCCAGACACCGAATAAAAATTAATAATTAAGAAGCCGCATTGGCCCCTCTAGAATGTCCCAGTCAACCCATAATAAATAAGAATAAAACTTAAGAAGACGCATGGGCCTATCTAGACAACTTTACGCCTATTCTTATCCTCAAAGCCAAAAATCTCCCTCCTCGTTGCTTTACGTTGCTCCCTCTCCAGCATATCTGTCTTTTTTTAAAATAGGATGCTAAAAATTGTAGACAATATTCGAAAATACTGGCCCTAACATATCTATTATAACGACATTAATACAAAAACATATATTAATTAGTCTGCAATCTGGCATTAATTTTCAATTTTTTTAACACCTAGGCCCTAGCTTGGGTTCAAAATCTTTTAGCCATGGAAACAATTGGAATACATGCATCACTAAAGAAGTTTCCAATACTAATAAGGTTATTAAAGCCAAAAGTTGTGTTGAAACATTGAAAAAAAATATTTTAAAACTTCATAATATATATAGTTTTATTTTAATTTTTTATTTCTATTGAAGTTAAATCACTTAAATATACAAAAAAATAAAAAAAAAAATAAAAAAATAAAAAAAAAAAATAAAAAATTTAAAAAATAAAAAATAAAATTTATTTATAAAAAAATCAAGTAAAAAAATCAGATTGATTTTTTTAATTTGATTTTTTTCGTGCCATCCCTTTAAAAATATCTCTATAAGAAATATATTTCATATATATATAATTTTATATATATCTTGATAATATTGTTATTTTTCCGAGAAAGGACTATATCCACTTACAATAAAAGTTTAGTTTATTTGAAAAATAAAAGTTCAATCAAAAATTTTAGTGAAAAAAAATTTACTCCTGCACTGCAGGGATGGCATTTGGTGATTTTTTTGATTTTTTAAAAAAATCAATTTGTTGATTTTTTTGATTTTTTATCTTTTCTATTTTTTCAGATTCGTAACGTCACGCGATATATAATTTGTAACTTGCCAATTATATTTCGCGTGACGTTACGAATTCCAAAAAATCAAAAATATCAAAAAAATTCAAAACAGACAAAAATGTTTTTTACAAAAAATCAAAAAAATCACCAAAAATGCCATCCCTCAGTCCTCAGTAGCATTTATAGTCAGCTAAAATTCGCATGACTCAAACGACTCTTTTTGCTATAACTTTGCTTGTACTGGACCAATTTACATGGGACTTGTACCATTATCTTCGTCTTGAAAAATCCATCTAGACTTTTAAGGAAATTTCATTTTGAGAGCTTTCATGGAGATTGCAGGTTAGGGGTTATAATATGCAAATTTTTGGTTTTAAAGCTATATGTTAAGTTGGGGTGGTGGCTGTCACCAAAATTTCAAAAAATAACATAAATAATCGTCTGCAGATAGCTCATTAAAATGAAATTTCCTTAAAAGGTTAGATAGACGAATCAAGACCGGGAGATATTAGTACAGGTCCCATGTAATATTGGTCCAGTACGAGAAAAAGTTAAGGCAAAAGGAGTAATATTGAGTCATTGCGAAATTTTAGCTGACTAAAAATGCCTACTGAGGACTCTTGCAGGGATGGCAATTTGGTGATTTTTTTGATTTTTTTTAAAAAAATCAATTTGTGATTTTTTTGATTTTTTGGATATTTTTGATTTTTTGGATTCGCGTAACGTCACGCGAAATATAATTGCAGTTACAAATTATATATCGCGTGACGTTACGAATCTGAAAAAATAGAAAAAAGATAAAAAAAATCAAAAAAAATCACAAATTGATTTTTTTTAAAAAAAATCAAAAAAATCAAAATAACCAAAATTGCCATGCTTGCATTTAAGAGAGACTTTTTTTTTCAAAATTTTTGATGAACTTTTTTTTCTTTGACTAAATTTATTGTAAGTGGATTATAAAGTCCCTTTTCTCGAAAACATAACAATATTAATCCAAGATTATATAAATATTATATATATGAAATATATATTCTTATAGGATATTAATAAGCAGGGATGGCACGAAAAAAATCAAATTAAAAAAATCAATTGATTTTTTTACTTGAATTTTTTTAACTTAAAAAAAAATCTATGATTTTTTTGATTTATTGATTTTTTTTTATTTTTTTAATTATTTTTTTATTTTTTGTATATTTTAAGTGATTGAAATTAAAAGGAAAAAAAAAATTAAAAAAAACTTAAATTATTATGAAGTTTTTAATATATATTTTTTTTGAATTCTTAACAAACTATTGGCATTGTTACCCGTAAGTCTGTAACATTCCTTTATGCTGCTGTTTCATTGGTTTTCATGTAAAGATTTGAAACGCCAGAGCTAGGCCTAGGGTTTAAAATTGAAAATTAATGCATGATGCAGAACTATTATATATATTGGTTTTTTGTAAATGTCGTCTAATAGATATGTTAGGCCAGTATTGAATATTGTCTACAATTTTAGCATCCTTATTAAAAAAGACAGATATGCTGAAGAGGGAGCAACGTAAAGCAACGAAGATTTAGATTTTTTGGCTTTGAGGATAAGAATAGGCGTGAAGTTGTCTAGATAGGCCCATGCGGCTTCTTAAATATTATTATTATTTATTATTTTATTAATGGTTGACTGGGACATTCTAGAGGGGCCAATGCAGCTACTTAATTATTAATTTTTATTGTTGACCGGACGAGTCTCAAAAAGACCATGCGGCTTCTCAAGTATTATTCTTATTATTATATTTGACTGGGATTTTTCTTTTATTTTTAATGTATTAATTATTTTAGGTTGACTGGGTTAGTCTAGATAGGCCCATGCGCTTCTAAGTATTATTCTTATTTATTATTTGAAATCTGTCGACATTCTAGAGGGCCAATGCGGCTTCTGCTTAATCTATTAATTTTTATTGTTACTGGGACAGTCTATAAGGACTATAATCGGCTATCTTGTATTATTCTTATTTAATTATGGGTTGACTGGGACAGTTCTCGAGAGGTAAATGCAGCTTCTTAATTATTTATTTTTATTAATATTTAGGAAGCTGCATTGACCTCTCTAGAATGTCCCAGTCAACCTATAATAAATAAGAATAATACAAGAACCCGTATGGTCCTTTTAAGCGTCCCAGTCAACCCAATAAAATTAATTATTAAGAAGCCGCATTGGTCCCTCTAGAATATCCCATAAACACACAAATAAATGAATAATGAGAATAATACTTAAGAAGCCGTATGGGCCGATCAAGACTGTCCCAGTCAAAACATAAATAATTAATATTCAAATAATAATTAAGCCACATAGGATCCCTCTAGAATGTCCCAATCAACTCATTATAATAAGAATAATACTAAGAAACCGCATGGGCCCTTTTTAGACTGTCCTAGTCGACCAATAAAAATTAATAATTTGGAAGCCGATTGGCCCTCTAGAATGTCCCGGTCAACCCATAAAAACTAAGAATTAGGACATATTTTTTAATAATAATTTAATGTAATTAATGAAAGCATTTATGAATTAAGAAGCCAATGGGCCTACCTACACTGTCCCCAGTCAACCAACAATAATTAATAATTAAGAAAGTAATTAAAAAGTCACATTGGCCCTTCTCAGAATGTCCAGTCAATCCATCATAGTTTAATAAATAAGAAATAATAGTAGAAAAGCCGCTAATGGGCCCTATCTTGACTGTCCCAGTCAACCCATATATAATTAAATAATTAAGAATAATGTATTCTATTATTAATTATGGGTTGACTGGACAGTCTAGATAGGCCATGCGGTTTCTGAATTATTATTCTTATTTATTAAATTATTGTGGGTGACTGGGACAGTCTAGGTAGACCCATGTGGCTTCTTATTTATAAATACTATTCATTAATTCCTTAATTATTATTAAAAACTATCTAAATTCTAAATTTTATGGTCGACTGGGACTTCTAGGCGGGACAATGCCGCTTCTCAAATTATTAATTCTTTATTTGGTTACCGGGAAAGTCTAAAAAGGACCATGCGGCTTCTTAAGTATTATTGTATTTTTTCGAGTTAACTGGGGACATTGTTAGAGGGATTGAATGTAATGCTGGCTTTCTAATTATATTTATAATATTAATTATATTGGTTGATTGGACAGTCTAGATAGGCCCCATGCGGATTTTAAGTATTTATTTTTATTTATTATTTATTCATGGTTGACTGGGACATCCTAGAAGGGGCCAATGCGCTTCTTAATTAATTAATTTTTTTTTGGTTGACGGGAAAGTCTAAAAAAGGACCATGCGCTTCTTAAGTATTATTTCTTATTTATTATGAGTTGACTGGGGAATTCTAGAGGGGTCATGCGGCTTCTTAATTATTATTTTTATTATTAAATTTTTATTGGTTGACTGGGACAGTCTAATAAGGACCATGCGGCTTCTTAAGTATGTGTTTTTTTTATATTATGGGTAAACTGGGACATTCTAGAGTTGGAAATGCGGCTTTATTATTTTTTATTCTTAAATTTATTAATTATTATGGGTTGACTGGGACAGTCTAGATAGGCCCAATGCGGCTTTTGAATTATTATTCTTATTTATTAATTTTAATGGGTTGACTGGGACATCTAGAGGGGCCAATGCGGCTTTTTATATTATTCTTATTATTAATTATTTGTGTTGACTTAGGACAGTTTTAGGTAGGACCCATGCGGCCTTTTTAATTATAATTACTACATTCATTGATTACATTAATTATTATTAAAATTATTTCTAATTCTTAATTTTTATTGGGTTTGAATGGGACACTCTAGGATTGGATTCAGCGTCTTCTTACTGTCTTATATAATATATATATTATATTATATATATATATATAGTATATATATATATATATCATATATAATATATATATATATATATATTATATATATATATAATATATATTAAATATATATATTATATTTACATAATATTATATATATATATATATATATATATATTATATATATATATATATTAGATATTATATTATATATATATATATATATATATATATATATATTATATTAATATATATATATCTAATATATATATTTTTCGTGACGTCACAAATCTGAAAAAATCAAAAATCAAAAAAATCAAACAAATCAATAAAATCAAAAAAATTAAATTTAATTAAAATAAATTAAGTAATTAAATTAAATTAAAATAAATTTATGTAATTAAATTAAAATAAATGAAATTAAATTAAATTGTATTAACCCTTTCACCCGCAATGGTTTCATATGGCACCAGAATTTGCTGCTGCCTATAATTCTTATAATATAAGTAATTAAGGTCTAATTTTGCAAATTTTTATAGTACGTTTGGCAAATATTTTATATATAATACTAACGAACACAAAAGCCTCAGTGCGATTGAAGAGGAAGTAAGGGAAAGTCGTGTTTCAATCTTCTTCTGCAAATCTTTGTTTGGGTGTAATAGTGGGTGCTGTTTTGTGTTCTCTGTGGGGTAAGTATTCAATATTTTTCTTTTTTTCTTTTGCATAATGAGAAGTATTGACAATGAGCTTTTTTTTAGTTATAATTCGAAATAGCTTCATTGAAAAAAACATAACGTAATATAAGCCTATTTAGTCGTGGTTCCATGCGGCTCCTTCGGGGAAAATGAGAAATAACGCTATAAATGAGTAATTGAAATAATCTATAATTTTCATAATTCACAAATCTCTCTCTCTCTCTCTCTCTCTCTCTCTCTCTCTCTCTCTCTCTCTCTCTATATATATATATATATATCAGTAATATATATATATATATATATATATATATATATATATATATATATAAATATATTATATATATAATCTATATATATATATTATAATATATTATATATTATTTATATATATATATATATATATATATATATATATATATATATTATATATATATATATATAGTATATAATTATTATATATAATAGTAATATATATATATATATATATATATATATTATATATATATTAATAATATTTAAATATATAAATATAAATACATGAGAATTTTATATATATATCTATATATATATATATATGAGAAAGCTAAAACGATATTTCAATATCAGATTCTCTCTCTCTCTCTCTTCTCTCTCTCTCTCTCTCATTCTCTCTCTCTCTCTTTCCCTCTCTCTTTCTTTTCTTTCCTCTCTCTCTCTCTCTTCTCTCTCTCTCTCTCTCTCTCTCTCTCTCCTCTCTCTCTCTATATTATATATATATATAATATATATATATATATATATATATATATATATATTATCATATATATATATATATAATATATAATATATATATATATATCCTATATATATATACTATATATATATATAATGAGAAAGCTTAAAATGATATTCTCAACTACAGATTCGAAAATGAATGCAGTCGTCTGAACCTCTTGTTCAACTGCTATTCAAGTATATAAGGCGGAGAGAAAGGCCAATAGATATTGCTGAAACTCTTAAGACTCGTGCTTATTCCTCCAGATAATTCAGATACTGAACGATGATGAGATTTCGGAGGGGGATAAATATCCTACTATTGAATGTGAAACGAAAGAGAGGTGATTCAGATTGCAGCAAATGATCCTAATCTTGAAGTTGAGATTTTTGATGACGAAGTACAAGATTTTCTTCCTTTATCTTCATCCGAATCTCAAAATACAGCCCAGCCTTGTAAAACGCAAGACTTCAACAAGTGGCGTAAAATCGATTTCCAAACACCCCAAGATGTAACTTGGAAGGATCATTTAGTGTTAGATGAATCGTTGAAGGATAAAACTCCACTGGATTTGTTTTTGATGTTTTTGATGATGATATTATTCGTCATATTTGCGATCAAAGCAAGATATATGCTCATCAGAAGAAAGGAAAAGTTTTGAAGCTAGAAGTTACAGAACTGAAATGTTTTCTAGGTGTTCTAATGCTAATGAGTATTATAAAAGTTCCAGGCTATTATCGATATTGGGACAAAATACTGAGAATCGATCACATTGCAAATGCCATAAGTAGGAATAGATTTGATGAAATAAAAGGTTCCCTTCATTTCAATGACAATGAATTACAAAAACCTATAGGTCATGAGGAATATGATAAAATCTTCAAGATCAGGCCACTTATCAATGCTCTAAAAAATAACTGCAGGAAGCAACCCCAAGAGGAGCACCAATGTATAGATGAGCAAATCATACCAACTAAGGCTCGCATCTCTCTCAAGCAATATAATCCACAAAAGCCTCACAAATGGGGATACAAAATGATTGCTCGAGCTGGAGCCAGTGGCTATGTGTATGACTTTGAACTTTATACAGGTAAAGAGAATAACCACTCAACTGAGATCGATAATGGATTAGGAGTTGCATCAAGGTTTGTAATGAGATTGGCAGAAGGTATTCCTAGGCATCTCAATTACAAATTATACTATGATAATTGGTTCTCGTCAGTCAAATTAGCAAAGAAACTGATGGATGAAGGAATCTTTTCTTTGTCAACTGTTCGATCTAACAGGCTAAAAACATGTACTTTGACTAAAGACAGTGATCTGAAAAAGGCAGGTAGAGGAAGTTTTGACCATAGAGTAGAAATAAATTCTAATATAGTGGTTGTGAAGTGGTTTGACAACAAACCTGTACACTGTTTGTCCACTTATGCAGGGGTGCATCCAATAAGTGATGCTAGAAGGTGGAACAAAGCTACGAAGGAATATATTACTATTCCTCGGCCTTATGCAATAACAGAATATAATCGGTA
>JABUQX010061564.1:0-2500 GCA_015478945.1 Trachelipus rathkii
CTCCATTTTAATATTTTGGTAGAAAAGATAATATTGTTTTATGTAATAAAATTGATATTCAATTCATTAATAAAACGTCAATTATAAAGATCAAACTCTCATAAACGAGTATTATATAAATTCTCTGATTATCACAGTCTTTTTTGAAATTGCATTACAATGAAATCTTGTTCGTATTTTAATCTTTTTTTCTCAATGCTAGAGTATAACTCGCCGCTCTATATATATTCTAATTTCTTCCACATTTTTTAAAAATGCAATATGTTAAGAACCTCTACACAAGAATACCGATTATTTCATTCTCTCAAAATATGATCTATATTGTGAAAAGTTGTAAGGATTACAAAAAATCGGGACTTGTAAAAAAAGAAGTTCTAAATTTGCTTCAAATAGATTAAATAGTAGTGTTATATAAAAAACGGGTAATTTTTAAGAAGTTTTAAATGTTTTTTTAGTTATATATCAAAGAATGTGAGGTTGTATTCAAAAATTCACACTAATTTTCAGATTAGTGTATTAAAACTATAATACCTTGTGAAATGGAAGATTTCATTTAAAAAACGTCAATTTAAGAATCTATAAAACTATTGATAGCAGAATTTTCACTTTCTACAAAGAGGCCTTTTTGAAAAGATAGCGAGTATGTCAATGATGATTCACATGATTTTTTTTTACACAAAGATTGAATTGAACGACTTAGTTAGATCTCACACTGTTAAAGAGACTCGAGAGTTTTGAAGTTATTGTCATGCCTTAAATATGATAATATTAAATTTGAAAATTTTAGGAAAATATCGTATCTTTTAATGGAGTTCTAGAATTTGTAAGTGTCAATATTGTGAAAATGGTTTAGTTGAGATTAAATGACGTATAGTACTCTAGAAGTTAAAATTTTTTATTAAAACAGGGTAAATTATCCACGAATAAGGATTTTTGGAGTGTATAAGCTTAATATAACAAATAGAATACCGTATAATTTTTCCATTATTAAAAAGAATATTGTAAATACTGATTTTTAAGTTTACGCACGCTAAATCCATATATTAATTATAACTTTCTCTTATTTCTCGCACTATTGAGAAATTGCATTTTCAATGAAAACTATCTATGTAAACTCTTCTATCAAATGCTGAAAAGATTACACGGCAGTTATAAAATCTCCATATTATAAAGATTTTACAACCATTTGCAACACTAAATTTCAAATGGGTTTTGAAAATCCAAAGACGAAGTTTAAATTAAAGAGAGTTGTTAAATTTGTATGGTGAAAGAGTTCTTAGACATAAAAAAAAGCGTTGAAAAATTATCTAACAAAGTTTAATTTTTTTATTAAAAGCATTTTTCGTCATGTTGGAAAATCGTTTCATACTATTTCGCAAAAGTATTATGAGCATGAAAAGCGAAAATTACTCAACTTATTTGAAGATTTTCACGAGTGTAAAATTAAATCGTAGCATTTTGAAACACTCTCATTCTTTAATAGACTATTAACGAAATCACAATTTTTCAAATACTTTTAGAAAATATTTAAGTTATGATAAATAAACAAGTAATATTATTTTTTTTTCACTCAAATATTCTTTTAAAAAAAAACTCATGGTTTTCACTTTTAAAGAAAAATTTACCATATTCAAGAATTTATACTCAGATAACTTTTGTATCTGTTCTATATTGCTTTGTATCGACAAATGCACTATTATCAATATAATTTAGTGATAATCTTACTATAATAACAGATGTTACGAAATTTGTGTGACACATCTAAGAAATAATACAGACGATCAATTTTTGAAATAGATTAGTAAGTAGGTTATTTTTCTTATATATATATCGAGAGTACAGTTGTTTTACACACAGGTAACTTATACTAAGAACATTTATTATAGGTATAAAAATATAAAATCGAGAATACATTGAAATATATGCATTCACACAAATAAACGTTCAAAATGTTAAGAAACTACCTTTTAATTTAAGATTACAAATATTAATGAGAGTGTCTCTGTTTCTAGCATATTTGTTAGAGAAATTTAGCATTCTATGAGAAATCTACAATTATAAACATCTGATTTGAAATGCCCAGACTGATATCAGTTTAAACAATGATCCATCATTTTACCGATTTTGAATTCAATTTGAAGCTCATTCATAGTTGATAAAAATATTTAATGTGAAAAAATGAAAAAAAGAGATATCTAAATGTTGGTTACTCGCTTTTGTCAACTAATAGTAAGTAAAATAAGCCGAGATAATTACTAAATAGAGAATTACAATCATTATAATGTTCTTATCGATTAAATAAAGTGTCTCAAAACTAATAACATAGAATGATATAAAGAGTTATGGTTAAAGAAACAAAATAATTCTTAAAATTGAGTGAAATTTTTTTAACGCGTATTCATTAAAAACAGCATTCGTCATATGAAATTAATAGATATATATGCTGATTAACTATTGATATATGTCACAATCACTCTTTTCTAGCACATATATATAGCTA
>JABUQX010061564.1:7500-30000 GCA_015478945.1 Trachelipus rathkii
ATATATATATTACCACGTGGCCAAGTAAGGGTATAATATATATAATATATATATATATATTATATATCTATATATATATATATAGTATATAATATAATATATATATATTAATAAATATATATATATTATGTATATATATATATATAATTATATATATATATATATATATATATATATATATATATATATATATATATATATATATATAAATATTTATAGTTATATATAAATATATATATATTTATATATATATATATTATATAATATATATATATATATATAAAGATATAATATATATATATATTATATATGTATATATATATATTATATAATATATATATCTATATTAATTATTATAATTATATATATATCATATATATATATATATATATTACATTATAATAATATATATATATATATATAGTTCACCACCACTCACGGGCACACACAACAACACACACAGCACACACACAACACACACACACACATACACACACACCAGCTAGGCTACTTATGCACAACCCCTAGGCTACTTATACACACTCGCACAACCGCTAGGCTAATTATACACAGCATACACCCACCCATAGACCTTACACTCAGCCCTACACTACACCACACAGCCATAGACAACTTACCTATCGAGAACACCTATACACACTAATGTCACTTGTACGCACATACACTATGACACTTTTACACACATTCACTATGACACTTATACACACTTACACTCACCCATAGACACTTACACTCGCCATAGACACTTATACACACACACACACACATACACACTCACATACATACACACTTATACGCAACTTAAACAGCTCACAATAGACTTTACCTACCACTTAGACACTTACACTCACCATAGACACTTACACTACACACACACAACACACACACACACCTACACAACACACACACACTACACACCCGGTATTTTGATTCCTCAATTTTGATACCTCAACTTTGATGCCTCAGCTTTTGATGCCTCAACTTTGATGGCTCAATTTTGTTGCCTCAACTTTGATACCTCAGCTTTGATGGTTTATCTTTGATGACTCATCTTTGATGCCGTCATCTTTGATACCACCTATATTGATGGATTCATCTTTGACGAAGTCATTCTTGTCGGTTCATCTTGGATGGTTCATCTTTGATGAACTCGATTATTGATTTGTCATCTTTGATGGTTCCCCACCCTGAGCCTAGAATAGGCCCCTAAATATTGGTGGCTACCCCTATGTTGATAAGGTATGAGGAATCGATTGGTGTATATTACAAGTTGGTAGGATGCGTCCTAAGTATGAGTTTAGCTTTTCTACCTACCCTGATTCATAGAATAAACTAATATGAAGGCCTACCCTATGTTAAGTATAAGGAGTCGATTGGTGTATATTAAGTTGCTAGGATGTTTCCTACTATGATTAACATATTTGCGCGTTTTCTAATCTGCCCTATCCGACATCAACAGAAACAGAGTTATGATTATGCTTCGTTTCCCCCCTCCCATCTATTATGTCTTCATCCTAAGCTACCACCGACTCAGGGTTGCCAGGCATCGCGCGCGCTCTCCATATCTGAGCCTCAGCACCTGAGAGGTCATGGACGACCTTGGATCCGGTTAAAATTTAACATTGCGCGGAGTACAGGTTATGGGGCGCAGGATCTGACTCGACCGTTGCGCATGTGATTTGGCGGAGAATTAATGTTGGTCATCGCGTCTCATTGTTGGCTTTTGAGACGGTATGCTAAACACACTATGGCTGTTTTTGCATATCCGCTCGTTTGAGCCTCCTTTACCTGTGATGGAATGAGAAGTTACATTAGTATCATTTATTAAACTTGTATTCTGAGAGTTGTCTGTGTTTGATGTAGGTTGTTAGACGCGAGAACTCATATTTAAGAACCACTAAATGTCTGATTGAATAAAGCATGATTAAGTCGGTAGCAAACAAAGATTCTTCTGATTTGTATTAAAAGTGTTTTATTTTAACTAAGTGTATATAGTAAGGTCATATTTATAACTAAATACTTACATTGAGAAATAATTCTCTATCACTTTTTATCACTGAAACATAGACTAAAAATTATGTATTACACTAGTATTTATCACTGCAATATCAGGTGCTACGCATCGATCGCTGCGGGGTAGTCGACCCGCAACGCTGGCGCGGTATCGTGCAGAATCGAAGGCTATGGAACCCGCCACGCGTAAATATTATTTAAAGCTGTGGTCGCTGAAAACTTATTTTCATTCTATGAGTAGGTGGGTCAGTGAGTAACGTTTTACAAAATGCTTACATACAATCTTCTTGATACTTTAGTGCGACAAGTACTACTCCGTTTCCTATTTACGGAGTCGTCCATATTTTAGTTTTACTTGAAACATTTTTAATTTTATTTATAGAAATACATTTCACTGGTGAATGTTCTTGAAAACAGGGTGTAGGTGGCAATTTGAAAAAACATTTTTTTCGTCTTTTGTAGATAAACAGTTGTTGTATTTTTTTATCTAAAGTGTAAATAATTTCTTAAGTGAAATAGACACACGAAAGTTCGATGGCTATCCGCTGGCTATGTGTTCTCTTTGTGGTATGTCCTTTAAGGATCTATTACTTTAAGGAAATGTAAGAACAGAGTTTTATATGCCTTAAAGCTTTACCTTACATAGGATGTAGAGTTTAATGTTAGAAGTTCTCCATACTCCTTTCAAGGTCATGTATTTTACGGTTTTTATTCTTCTCTATGTATAAGTTGAAAAAGTTGTTTATCTCTAAAATAGTTATTACTAACATAATACTATATTACTATATTAGTAAATACATCAATGCGTGTACATGTCATAATCAAATCTTCCCCTCTTGGTACAAACCTGTAATTTCTCTTTATCGACTTCTAGTATTTTGTATCGATATTATTATACCTTAAAATAACATCGAAGGTATGTATTCATACCTCTTCTATTCAGGCTGTTCGTATGCATTCGGGTAATTCATGCGAGAAATCTCACTTGGTTTTGTTAATAAAGCACTGATTATGTTGCGCAGGATTTTAATAAACTGCGCTTTGAGAGTTTATAGTGGCTCAAATGCAGGTAGGCGTATCGAAAAATTGAACCTTGATTATACATTGATTTTCTAGTATGAAGTAGGACAGTCTTCAAGTTTTATAGTGGATAACGGAGTTGGTTGTCTGTGGGAAGGTCACGTGGGCTGGCGTTGCCGGCCCGTTCTAAGGTGATTGTAAGTATGTTTCAGTGTTATACTGTGACATGTCGTGTAAGTGTCCTAAGTCGCTCTTTAGGGTATGGTCTGTTGTATTTGCCTACTGTTGTCCTAGTGTCGATGTCGGCTGTGTGTTGTCGGTGTGGAGTCTTGTTGAAATACGGATCGTTCATAATGTTTCGCGACGGCGTAGTTTATTTGTGTCGCGCGCGTGTGTCGTGCGTCGTCGCTACGCGTTGTTGTGCCGGGGTGTCCGCGTCTTGCGAGCGTCTCTTGCGTTGGCTTCGCACGTGATCTCACTACACAACTCTTAGGTGGAATTTAGTATTATGTATTTTGTAGTGAAATGTTACTATATGTTCATTTTCTCTTTGTAAGTTATTATCTTGATTAGTGAATATAACCTTTCTATAGAGATTCCTGCTTTTGATATTTGTCAAGTCAGAAGTGCGGATGTGCATCAGGTTGCGACGTTTAGACCACGACGAATTTTAGAAATGAGTAATTGTGTAAGTGTTGGGCTGAGATTTACTGTTTTACAGCGTTTATAGGTGCTGTAGTGATGTGAAATTATGTTAATAAGAGATTGTTTAAGTGAATGAGATAAATAATAATCTATAGTATAATTTTTGACAAGAATATTTTTTGAGTAGTTTACATGATATTACACACTATTGCAATATAGTGTTTAAATCACACCTCTATAAGCAGCACCACTTTTTAGGTTAACAGTATTTTTAAATAAAAAAATGTCGTTAGAAGAACATGACGATTATAATCAATTAATGATCATAGTATATTTATATAATTTGTTTCATTCGCGCGGAGAATATTGCTCTGCGGGCGCACGCGGCAGGCGGGGATCGCGGAAATAATAGCGACTGAGGCGATCGCTGTTGCGGCTGGAGGAACGACAGGTTTCGGATGCTACGTGCGGAGGCGCATGCTGCACCCCTGGCGTGGTCGACTTGGTGATCTTATGGAAGACATAATATTAATCTCTAGTTCTTTGGATGTCAGGGTAAGGGCATAATTCAGAAATAAGCTAGAAATGCTCTAAACTAATAGTAGCAACATACTAGCAACTTGTTAAATATAACCAAATCGATCTCTTTTAATAATATCATATATTCTATCTACGCCTTATATAAAATACATAGGGTGTAAGGCTTCTAATATTAGTGGTTATTCTATTAGATCACTAGGGTAGGGTTAAGAAAAGTTCATCTCATTCACTTAGGACGTCATCCTACCTAAATTGTATATGATCATCCCAATTCGCATTCCTCACTACGCTTATATTACATAGGTGGTAGCACCAAACTATTAAGGGCTATTCCTAGGCTCAGGGGTGGGAACATCAAAAAGATGAACTTATCAATAATTCGATCATTCAAAGATTGAACCCATCAAAAGATGAACCGACACAAGCATGAATTCATCACCAAGATGGATTCATTTAATATTAGGATGGTATTCAAAGATGAACCGGCATCAAAGATGAGTTATCAAAACGATTAACATCAGCTGAGGTCTCAAAGTTGAGGCAAGCAAAATTTAGGCCAATCAAAGTTTTACGTCATCAAAAGCTTGAAGGCATCAAAGTTCGAGGTATTCAAAATTATTGAGTGCATCAATGATATCGCGTGTGTGTCGTGTGTTGATAGGCTGTGTTGTGAAGTTGTAAGTGTTTTATAATTCGGGTGAGTGTAGTGTCTATATGGTGCTAGTGCCAAGTGTCTTATGGTGAGTGTCATGTGCGTATAAGTGTTGTATTAGCTATGTGAGTGTGTATGTTGTGTGTGTTAAAGTGATGTACTATTAGGAGCGTGGTAAGTGTCATGGGTGAGTCGTAAGATTGTGGTATTAAGTGTACATAGTGCAATGTGTTGTATAAATATGTCGTCATTAGCAATGCTATGTGTGATATACGAGTGATCATAGTGCGTATAATGTCATAGTGTAAGTTGTCTACTGTTGTTGTGATGTAGGTGTAGGGCTGAGTGTATTAGTCCTATGGGTGGAGTGTATTATTGTTTAAAGTTAGCCTAGCTTTTGAATGCGTCGTGGTGTATTATAGCTCCTAGCGTGATGTGGTGTATTATAGTCCTAGCTGGTTGTTGTGTGTTGTGTGTTGTATAGTATGTAGTGATTGATGTGATGAGTGTGTGATGTGGTGTGCTGTCTTGATCTTGCTCGTGATCGTGGTAGTGTATCGAGTGTGAATATTTATAATAATATCTCTCTGTATTATAACTATATATAATTTTAATATACTGTAACTATCTATATATACTACGGATACGTATTTATTTAATATATTTATACTAACTATATCTGATACTGTGATATTTTATATACCTAATATATATTAATATATATTATATATATTATGTAATGTTTTCTTTATATATACTATTATAATATATATATATTTATTTTATATATATATATCTTAACTATTATATATTTATTCTATATAATCTTATTTATATATAACTCTATTATAAATCATATTATTATTATTCCTTTTACTTGCAACGTGGTAATTCATATATATTATATTTGACCCGTGACGTATTTAACTGCGTGATATTCTTACGTTGTTCACTGTATATATATATATAATTCATATCTCATATATCTAACTTATATTTATATTCTTCTATATACTCTATATATATATATTATATATCTTATATTATTATTCTCTATATATACTATTTATTATCTATATCATTACTTACTATCTATTATCATATACTTATTATCTATTATACTCCTCTTCCCTACTATTGCTTATATCTCATCATTATACTTGTCTTCTCTGTAGGCTATTTATACACTTCTTATATATATAATATATCTGTATGTGGTTAGTATGTAGTTATAGTGTGTGTGTGTGTGTGTATATTATATGTGTATAATCTATTATTTGGTAGTTAGTAATTATATTACTGAATTTAGATTATATTATTAAACATGCGATGTTGTTGCTCATTCTTTGTCTATATTGGAATTATGGAATGAAATATTGTTGACTCTAGTGTGTGTTGGTGTTGGTTGTTGGTGGCTGTGTGTGTGTGTGTTGGTGTGTGTTGTGTGTGGGTGGGTGGTTTGTGGGGTGTTGGTTTGGGTGTTGGTGTGTTGGGTGGCGTGGTGTGTGTGTGTGTTGTGTGTGTGTTGTGTGGGTGTTGTGTAAGTCATGGAATAGTAGATATATATATATTATTATTATATATATAATAGATATATATAATTATATATATATATATTTATTATATATATTATATTATTATATATATATATTATATAATATCTTATAAATATATATATATATAATATAATATATAATATTATATATATATATATATATTATATATATATATAATTATTAAGATCTATATTGAGGTAGAGCCACGGGTAAGTTATATATATACTATTAATAATATATATTGATAGTAATAATATTTTATATTAATATATGATATGTATTCATTAGTATGCATTCATACTTTGTTATACTATATAATTATATATAATTATATATATTATATATATATATTATATATTTATAATATATATATATTATATTATATATTATATATATAATTTATATATATATATATATATATATATACTATATATATATTATATTGTTAATATATAATTAAATATATATATATATAAATATAATATATACAATATAATATATATAGTATATTATATTATTATATTATATATATATATAATTATATATATTATATATTATTTATATATTATTATATTTAATTATATATTTTTATAATTTAATAATATTTATTATAATAATATTTATATTATTTAATATAATTATACATCTAACTAATTCATTTATACTTATATATTATACATTCAGATATTATATACACTTAGTTTACCTATATAAATACTGAGGTAAATTATAAATGAGGTGGCAAAAGGCCAACCTCCGTCGGTTCGCCTCGTGTTGCTACGCCGGGCAGACGTAGTGACGTCGCCAGGAGGTGTGCCTCGCGTGCTAAGTGGTAGTCTGATGCAGGCTGCTGATAGGGATGGTGGTCCTGAGCACTAGGCCACTTCTCCGAAAGTAATAGCTGCTTTGCAGAACTCAGCTGCGAAGCGCTTCGGAAGGTCCGGGTGTGTATTCAAGGATAGCTTCTGTTGAAGATCGAGGACTTCCGGTGAGATTTACTGTGGTATACGTAGGTAAGTTCGTGAATGGCAAATGCAGCTTTTTAGTATTTATTGTTGTGTGGCCGCGGATAATATCTGGCTGGAGTAACTATATGGAGACTAAAGAAGAGGAGTAATCATAATTATCATCAAAGACATATAAGACCTTAAAAAATATAGAGTACAGTAATAAAGTCCACATAGTGGCCTTATCGAGACTGAGTCCCATGTCAACCCACACTAACCCACAACATTGCTCATGCAAATCCACTACAATAGCACCCTAGGGCTTGTTCAGTTGTTGTAATCACTCAAAACCATCAATTTGGTCTTAATGTCAATAAAAATGATATATTATAATATTGAATACCCACACCATCCTGCAATGTCATTAATTTAACTAGTTAACTATCCCACATGCATCTAACTTAAATAACTTATCACAATCTAAAAAATCCCTATTATCTAAACTACCCTAATTTTCGAGCTCTCTGTCATATACTTATTCATTAGTGTTCTCCACCTACCATATAAAACAGAATCTATAACTTTTCATAAATGTTTTAGCATATCGTAGTCACACTCAACAACTCTCCTCTGGCAGACTATCTCCAAAATTTAACATAGTCACCCCCCCTCGCCCTATTACTGCACATGCATGCTTTCTTATAATCAGATGGTATGCTTTCTTCTTAATCTTTCTTATTATGCCCTGGTCACCTGTCCAGTTCTCAACTATGAACAATTTATTGGAATCTCTGTAATTAGTTCATAGATGTACGTATTTTGTGAGATGGCTTTGTGATCATGTCCCCTCTGAAAATCGCCTTCTATCAGAAAACATTCCTATTGACTCTTTCAGCTATCCGTCCCTCATGAGCTCTTACCTCAAACCAGAAATTCATCTGTTGTCTACGGTCTCGAACACTCTGTCGTCAGGCATACCTCTGACGGAGATTTTACTATAAATACAGGGCCCAATACTTGTGCACAATACTGTATTATGGCCTAGGACATAGAATATCACACATAGTTCGCGTATTACTGTGCCTTGCTTCTTACTATACAACATTGCGACTTTCATGTAAGCCCAGCATCTTTATTAGCTTTTATGGTCCCGTACTACGCTCCAAACACTATTAGCGGCAACTGACTTTCGCACAAGTACTTATGCTGTAGATGTGATCTACGCTATATAATCCTTTATCTCTTGGTCCAGCAGACCTCAACCATACTCACCATTGCATCATCGTAGTAATAAGACATTGTGTATTTCGAAGTATACCTATGGTGAAGATACTTAAGCACCTTCGTTTATTAGCCTAGGTATAATCATCATAGCCACTTACTGCCCACACAAAGTATGTTCATCAAGATCATCAATATATGAATCTTGTAATGCACCATTCACTATTTCCCTAACTGAGAGGGCCACTTATAGAATCATCTGCAATCTTAAGAACCTTGACCATTTTAGAGAGGTGCGTCTAGGTAGCTAACTCCATAGGGGTGCAATAATGATAAGGGAGGAACAAAGCTAGGGCCAGCTCACTGAACCTGTGGAGCAGGCCACTCTTTCGACCTATTTCCATGTGATTTATTCCGCAATTCTAGTTGTACATGTCTGCACTGTTTTCTATTTTCGCGAACCCACATCACCTTCACTTCCAATCCATTGTACGACCTGGGACTTCCACCTATACCTAATTGCAATATACTTTTTTAGTCAGCCTTTTGATGGGAGATAAAACCTTATAAACGCGCTTTACTAAAAGTCTTAAATCATACAATATCAACTGGATTCTCTTCTGGTCAAAATGAACGTCAGTAATGGTATCCATAATTCTAAAAAAGGTATTGGATCTGACATGACTAACCCTTATCGTGAAACCGAGTGCCTGGAGAGTCGTACAGGATATCCTTAGTTATCTTCGTCAAAGTATATAATCTAACAATAGATGACCTTTCTAGTAACTTTGTTCGAGAGAGGCTCCTATACAACCAGTAGATGCGTCTGATGCTAACTTGGCCCAAAACTATCTATGTCCCCAGTACTCTTACCTTAGCTATCTTAGCAACTCATTAACCCTTTATATTATATGGGTGCACATATAATATGACTTTGTTCTTACTCGCTCTTTAAAGTTCAGTATATAACATACTTGGTCTGATGCATAAATATCACTCAAATGTTATATATCAGGTTAAATACCTTCAATATTCATCGTGTCACTTGTGTCACTTAGTAAGCTGTATAAATGTATACCCTTTCAATTAGTACAAGCATATGCTATTCATTCTCTCATTACATTTTACTGTTTCCCACAAGTTTCTCACTGGCATTAGCTTTACTGGATCAAATTATTGTGTTCTTAATAAAACGTTCTAATTTTTTAACGTCAAACTTCAAATTCTGTAAGCAGTTAATTTGTTACATGCTAGAACAAGGAAATACATTTAGTCTCCAAAACTATTATCAGTAATTTTTTCCCTGCAGTAAACTCTGAAGCAAAAATAAGCATTGAAAATGTTGAACATTTCCTTATCTGCAACTATCTACATTTTGATCAAATTCTAATTGCCCAATTTGGCCCTATTATTACTTATAAATTTATCTATTTAGAAGCTAATTACAAACATTCTTCGTGGTTCTTATTTCTATGTGCCTTGCTAATAGTCTATTTCTCGCCTCTCTCTTTGCCTTTCCTTATTGACTGGTTAATATTAATTATGCTATTTTTCCGTATAATTTTCTCAATCACTTACTTTCTCTGAAATATACTACGATCTTGAATATTTAAAACAGTCATACGCTTTTGACATTAATTTTCTCGTACATAGTCTATCGATATTCCAACTCAAAACAGGCTTTTTCATCTTCGCTACCCTAAATTCTCTTCGCCTACCCTTCATGAAGGAGAAGGAAGATAGATATAGTTTGGGGATGGCGGAGATGAGAGTGAGGGGGTGTGAAGGAGGGTAAAGAGCTGAGAGAGAAGGATTGCTAGTTCTGATGTTAATAGTAAGGGGTAGAGAGAAAAGAAATGCATGTGTTGCGAATTATAATGGGACAAGAACTGTCACCATGTTACAGAGAGTTAAAAACTATAAATGAGAGGTTGATGATGTGCGTATTGAAGATAGGCCGGATAAAATATAGAATTTCCAGATATATGCACCACAACAGGGGCACTCAGGGGAGGAAAAAACTAGATTTATGGAATTGATGGAGGAAGAGGTAGGGGTGGAGGAGGAGGGGAGAGGTGCTTTTGATGGGAGATTTCAACGCTAGAGTAAGAAAGAGAAGAGAGATGGAGAGGGTTTTGGGACCTTTGGAGAGGCATGCAAAAACATGGAGGGAGAGGCGTTGATTGATTTTTGTGTGAGAATAGCGACCCTCTAAAAATATGAACCGTTTTTCAAGCACAGAAGAGTCTAAACAGTCTTTACAAGTATAGATGGAGATCAGGTAACTCAATCAATTCGATCAAAAATCGTGGAAGACTACATGATAGTCTCGGATAAAAGGATGGTTAAGAATGTAAAGGTAATCCCGGGAGTGTCCTTGGATGCGGATCATAGACTGGTGGTGGCGGAAATGAAGATAAGAGGGGAGGGAGGAGTAAATGAGCAGAAGAGGGCAGTGATCAGAGTGGAGAAGGTTGGAAGAACAAGAAACGAGACAAAATTATGAACAGGAAATGCAGGAAACCCTAAGGAATGGAGAAGAAAACGAAGACTTGCAGGATGTCATTAAGGAAGTGGCAGAGAAAACTCTTGGTAAAAGATGGGTAGGCGGTACAGGAAGAGACATACACCATGGTGGAACGAAGAAGTGAAAAAAGCAATTAAAGTAAAAACAGGGAAAATGAGGAAGGGGCTGAAAAGAAGAACAGCGGCAGCAAGAGAGGAATATGTACAGGCAAGGAATGAGGCAGAGAGAATAGGGAGGGCAAAAAAGATGGAGATGGAGAGAATGGCAGGAGAAATAACGAGAGATGTGGGAAGGGATAGAAAAAGCTATTTATGATGGCGAAGGCGTATAGAAAAAAAAAAAACCGTAACTAGAAATATAAAAGATAGAACAGTATGGTTTGTGAGACGGAAGAAGAAATGATAAATCGGACCGAATACTAATGAGATCTGCTAAATGTTAGAATATTGAGAAGCAAGAGGAAGAGTCTGTCAAGTTATCAGACGAGGGAGGAGGAAGAGGAGGAGGAAGCCGGAGAGATAAGGTAAGATAGAAATATGAGGAGGCTATAAAAAGGATGAAGAAGGGTAAAGCAGGAGGATGGAGTCGGCTGTTGAGTTGGGTGGTGGGGGGGTTAGAGTGAGACTGAGAGGGAGATCATAGTCTTGATGAAACACAGTTGTTTGGAGAGCCGGGAAAGTGCCGGAAAGGTGGGGCAAGCAATATATATACCCGATATATAAAGGTAAATGAGATGCAGGAAGCTGTAATATATTATTAGAAGGCATTTACACTGATGGTAAACCATCTGGCGAAAGATATACAGAAAGAATCTTGGTATAGAGGAAGGCTGAAGAGAAGGTAGGCTCGAAGACTTCGGAGAAAGAACAGTACGGGTATTATACGAATGAGGAAGAGGAACGACGGATCACCTCTAATTCATCACTAATGAATATGGTCTCGAGAGCAAGATGTCTGAGTAATATGGCTAAGTAAGTAATTCTTTTAGGTAGCGTTCCTCGACCTGCAAAAGGCTATATTGATTCGTGCCAAGTGAAGCATGGCCGAGCTTATGAAGAGGATATTATGGGTGAGGGGTAGATTAAAGAAGAGCATATAAGTGTATGTATGAGAATAATGCAGTGTAATGTAAGATACTTGAGAGTGCGAGAACGAATATAGAATACTTTTGGTTTGAGAGGGAAAATACAAGGAGTGATATAGTCAGAGGGATGTAGTGCTATTAATCAATACTCTCATCTTATAGCTAGTATTATAATTATATCATATATAGATATACGATGGAGTGATTATAAGAATAGATGAGGGAGGAGATCTAGGGGAATTTATGAAATGGGGACATATAATGGCATATGCGAGACGATCTGGCATATGTTGGATGCGAGAGAGATGGAGACGATCTCGAGACAGTGTGGAGTTGTTTAACGGAGGAGTTGGAGGAAGCAAGGGATGAGGATGAACGTACAAGAAATACAGGAGCTATTCTAACAATAACCGGGGAAATGGAGGAGGATGAGGATAGGTGGTGGTGAAGGGGTATGTGTGAGGAGTGTGAACGCGGTAAATACCTGGCAATTATTCTTGTTAGGATGGGTTTAACAGAAGGGGATGGAAGAGGGAGAGATTACGCCGAATTTAATGAGAAAAGTTATTGATTTAGTTTATCGAAAGCAGGTATTACCCATGATTTGATCTTGAAAGATAAAAACATCGGATTAGAGGTTAAAAAAGTGATTTTTAATAGTATTATGCTGACAACTCATACGCTGGCTGTAAGGAGCGGAAACATGGACAACAACAGAAGAAGAGGAAGAGTATGAATACAAGCGTCGAAGATGTTAGTGGTATATAAGAAATATGATTGGATAAGAGCTAGTGAGAGAACAGAATAAGGAATCTTGAAGTTAAATTAAAGAGGATATTAGGAGGTGAAAGAAGATTGATACTCGAGGAAAGAGTGTGGGTGTGAGATTGAGCAGTAGGTGATGACCATCTGAAGAGCATGGAGCAAGGATCAGAATTGCGGAAAAGAAGCTGGGCATGGGATACTGCGAAGAGGGCAGAAGACCCAGGGCTGAAGACGTAAGTAATAAAGATGGGCGGAGTCGTGGATGGACTCTCTTTGAAAGATTGTCAGCTACCGTAAATGAAGAGTCGCTAAAGAGAAGCAGGCATTAGTGGCAGCAGAGGGATGTTCTGGGAGAAAGACACTTGCGCGGCTTACATGGATGAAAGATACATCTCTATCCTGGGAGAGGCAAATTAGAAGAAATGAAAAAACAGATTATAATATATATATCATTTATATCTACTATTATTATATTTAATATAATATATTACTTACTATATATATATTATATATATATGATATCTATATTGTAATATATAGTACGTTAGCCAGGTGTGTGTTGTGTTGTATGTGTAGGCACGGTTCGAGCGGGATAGGAATAAGTATTAGGAAGATCCTCAATGTACCGATTTATCTAATTATATATATATATCTTAGGTATGTTACCTATACATGACCTATGTTAGCAACATGTTACCTACCAAAGCAATGGTGAGCAGGTACTATGGATGTGCTTCAGATTAATCCCTACTAGCTCTCATCCTACTGACTTTAAGAAATTGGATCAATTTTCAGCCGTTTGATACCGTATTCTCAGGCCAAATATAATCAATGGCCAAATCCGTCAGATGATCAAGGCAAAATCATCATAAAAAGGGCGCTAAGCCTAAGGGGTGGCCCAACAATGGGGGAGATCGTATATTATCTATTAATATATTAATTTCTATCTCTCTATATATATAATTATTATTTATTAATATTATACTATCATATATTATCTTATATTATAATCTCTATATTTTATACTAGTATATATTATTATCATTATTACATATAATCTATTAGTATTAATAATTTATACTTTACTATATATCTATATGATATAAATTTACTTTTTATATATATTATCTATATATTATTATATTATTATATTATTATTATATTTTACTATATAGATATTATTTTGATCTTTTTCTTTTCGTATATTCATCTTATCATATACTATATATTATCTTATTCTCTATATCTTTCTTCTTCTTCATATATTTAATATACTATATTAATATTTATCTTTCTATATTACATTATCTCTCTTATATATTTCTTTTATTTCTCTTATTTATCTATATATAAATTCTTAAACCTCTTGTCCCTCTCTATATCTTTCATCTGTTTAAATATATTACTAATTCATATTATACATGACTTATTCCTATATATTTATATATATATTATATATCTTTTATATATATATTTTATATATTTATTTAATTTTATATAATTTGTATATTATTATTTATCCTATATTGTTCTATATATCTATACATTTATTATATATATATATATATATATTCTTATATAGTATATCTTTTATATCATATTTAATATTATTACTTTCCTGGAGTCACAGACCTAAGTGTTGATGGTGGTTAGTTGGGGATTATCCCAATATTTTTGAATGGAGGTATCTTTTCTTGTCACACACTTGGAGAGGGGAAGGCGATTGGTTGCGCCTAGATATTGTGGGAGATCAATACTATTTAGCGTACACTGGATATTTCCATGATAAAATGAACATAATTAATGAAATATAAATGTTGCCAAGTAAAGTTTCGGTAAGCCTCTAGAGTGATACCCGGCTCCCTATTCACTTTCAATTTTATGAGTAAGCTGAGTAATGATGAGATATGATAGAGAAGAGAGTAGAAGAGAGAGAGAGAGAGGAGAGAGAGAGTGAGAGATGAGAGAAGAGAGAGAGAGAGAGAGAGTAAGATGAAGAGAGATGAGAGAGACGTTGAGAAGAGAGTAGCACGAGTCAGAGAAGCGCGAGAGAGAGAAGAGAGAGAAGAGAGAGAAGAGAGAGAGTAAGAGAGAGAGAGAGAAGAGAGAGAGAGAAGGGGTAGATGGACTGACCTCTGTAAAACAAAGGACAAAACCCGACAGGGTTAAGGGTCACTTAAAATCCAGACACAACTTGCACTGGAGGAGATGGAAAGAATGAGCACAGGTACTTTCAACTCTTCAGAAAAATATATCAAAGAAAAAATCTATGATCCCTATAACCGTAGGGCTCTGAAAAATTAAATTATTCATTGAAGAAAAAGAAGAAATATAATGGGTGCGTAACACTCGCAGGCACGTATACGTTCCCCCCCCCCGCCAAAAAAAAAAAAAAAACACAAGTAAAATCAGATAGACAGAAAAAAATGATTAGTCAAAAACAGAAACGAAGAAGGAAAAATAAAAAAAGAAAGCCACACTCCCAACAAACTTAGATCTATAAAACTAAAGAAAGAAAGAGAAATTAATGGTAAAAGAACTTCCAACTGACCCTTAGATTAGCATCCAGAATTAACACAGAATAGAAGAGCATATCGGTTCATCTAGAGAAATATGAATAATAAGAGAAGAGAAACAACCAAAGGCACAAAAACCAGAAAGGTGAAAAGGTGAGAACGAATCAGGGGAGAGACACTGAAGACAACAGACCATTCGACAGCTTTTACGACCGAGTACTCGGTAACAATCACGAATGAACAGTTAAAATGGTAGTAGTTTAGCGAAATCCTTATAAGAAAGGGCCGTGCCTACCTTTGAGTAACGACAAACTGTAAATAAATCGTGGGAAGAGGAACTTGGTGTTCCTTTCCTCACTTAAAATGTGGTTACCAGTTAATTAAAGGATCGTTTCAAGTTTGCATAACATTTCCGTCTCTTTATTTGCACGTAGAATTAGTTGTTGAAGATCTCTCGTCTTCAATCAATATCAATATAAACATCAAATCTTTTTTCTTTTTCTTTTCTTTTTTGCTTTATTTCTACCTGTTGCCTCTACCTTAATTTCTATCTATTGAGGTGCTCCATATTTATAGGCGAGGTCTCTCTATACATTAGGACGTCCAAATATTAGCAGTCTTATTCGAACTACAATTGAATTAAACTTCTACATAAAGATCGATATCGAGGTTTATTCGAATAATTAACTTTGTAGATGTGCTAGGTTTTTTAGTATACTTTTAGTGTCGTTACCGGTTTTCCCTTTCGGGCTGTAAATGTCTGGATAACACTACTTATCAACTCTTAAAAGGGTTTGTATTTATAAATCCCACTGTAATTCTCTTACCAGTCTTTAATTTAATAAACCAGTACTTTACCGAGCAACAAATGGGCGTACTTGGTCTTATGTTTAATAATATATTGCCATAATATATCCTTTAAAATCTATTTGACAAACGGAGGTTTTGTGAAGAGAGATGACCCTGTACGAAAGAGTTACCCTGTAGTAGTAAAGCATGCAAAGAAGGAAGAGTCCCCTGTAATTGTAAATTAAACGAAAAGGGAGGATCCTGTATGAAAGAGATACCCTGTAGTAGCAAAATACAAAAAGGAGGAAGACCTTATGAAAGAGTCACTGTAGACTTAGAATACATAGATAAAAGTATCACCCCTGCAAGTAGTAGGTACACTGTCAAATATCACTTCTTTAGAGTATTACAGTTAATAGTCTACAGTAATATGATACAAGTTAAAGTAGTATCTCGTAGCAGTATTAGTAATATCAATGTTAATATCAACAATAATTATTATTATTTACAACAGTATGAAAGGCAGTAATAATATTAATAAGTTTATTATTGTAACAATTACTGCTGCTAAACTGGTAATAATAATATTAGTAGCGATGGTACTAATATTATAAATACCTATTATTATTATTATTATTATTATTTGATTATTATCTATTTCATTTATTATCTATTATTATTATTATTATATAATTTCTAATTATTATTATTATTATTTATATCTATTCATTATTTTATTTTATTCATTATTATTATTATCTATTATATATCTATTATTATTATTATTATTATTATTATTATTATTATTATTATTATTATTACTTCCGTGAAGTTTTTAGAAGCATATGAAACTATTTTTAAAAATACAGTTAAGATACGATGAATATTTAGAGTAGGGACGTTTATAATATTCAAAATATCGATTTTTTTTACTTTATAATGTTTAATACGTACACTTCCTCTGCTGGTTCGAGTACAGAGTATTTCTACATTGTTTCAATATTTATAGAATATTACTCAAAAATTTAACACCGAAAACTTCCTTTTGTGTTCATAGCAGAGAAGGGAGGAAATTTTAGTTTTTATGCTAACAGACCCAAATTAATCTCCCTTCCACCTAAAAGAAATGTTTTTTTTAACAAGGGATAAATTAAGCGTGAATGACATTACTGCATAACATTTGCCATACAAAATTGGACAGTGAGAGATAAAAGAAATGAAAGAACGAAAGTGTCTTCTTCTGCTTCCACTTATCTGATTCTATAAATTTGGGCCTTTAATAGTTGAAGAAAAAAAGCAATTGAGAAATTAGCAACAATGAAGTTTTCCTTTTTTTGTTCACAAATTTCAAATTTAGTATCGGATCCCAAGAGTATGAAAATCTGTAGGAACGAATAAAGCAGCAGCGGTACCTACAATAAGATTATTAATTACTCACAGTTTAATTGGTTTTATCACACCATGGGAACGCATTCAAAGCTAACAGCTTTTTCAGAAGTCAGAAGACCCATAATTCCAATTGAAGATAGTAATATCAGCGAATTCAAGTTAAATTTAACTCCATTAACAAGGGATGTGTAGAGTTTCTCCCTAATTCTTTTCTAATATATAGTGGAACAAAAAAAAACTGGAAGTATTTAATATGAAAAAGGGTCGAACATTATGTAGATAAATACTGGAAAAAAAGGATAAAAAAACAAAACAAAATCAAGTTATGCGCCCAAGTCCAGAACACATAATAATTCATTTCACTATTTTCATAGAAACGCTTGATCATCCGATATACAGTGAACAAATTAGATTCTCAATTCTCATGCGCTGTAATCTATTTACTGTAGTCTAGGCATAAGATTTACTTTCAAAATTGCCGTTTGAGGAAATAAGATATAAAATATAAATTAATATATAATGCTACTGTTAATCTCTCATATATACATTTAGAAGAAGTGTTTCGATCAGGAAATAACAAGCAAACAACTCGAGAAAGAGCAAACAAGTGAAACCTTGCAAGAGCGAATGCTCTGAGAAACAGTTTGGCTTCTAAATTTCTCCTCCATTCCGCCTTTTATGTGGCGAGGATGAAAAGCATTATTTGATTTTCATTGGCGATATGAATTTGATACTTATTATTAATTAGAATTCTAAGTTTTAAATATTATGAAATATTTCAAAATTAACTTATAAATTAATTAATCTAATTTAATAGTAATCTAAATATATATTAGACATAAATAAGCCCGGAAAGCCAATAAAATTATTAAGTCTCGATGGAAACATTGACCCCTATTCATTTGTCGCGTAATTTGTCATTAATTTAACTTATATAATTGGGTTACATAGGAAATTACTAATTTTAGCGGGAGAATATTACTAATGTATTTTGCTAATTAATTGGAGGATTGTGAGAAATACACTATAAAAACCTTATAAAAATTATTTTTACCAGTTTAAGTGATACTTTATGAAAACCTTCAACACTCCCGAAAGTAATCCTAATTGTGGTAGCAAATATAAAATTCTAGTCTTGAAAATTTCAACTGAGCAGGGATCATGTTTGACATCGAGATCAATTAAGTATATGACAAAAGGTCAATTTATTTATAAATTCTAACTTGACTTTGAGATAATGTTTGCGATGATCTCTGAAAAGATAACATAATTTGCGCAAAATATAGAGACTAAACGACATTTCCTTAAAAGTGTATAATAATCCCGCGAAGACGAACCTTTTATTCTTTTTATTCTGATGAAGAGAATACCTCGTTCTACATGATAAATTGTTTCTTAAAAGTTGTCATTAAATAGTCTGACTGTTCCTATTGGTCTTGACAATCCACTTCAGGGGGAGCAATAAATATACTTATGAGCCCGGTTAGATATTTGTACTTTGATTCAATGTACATATGAACACCAATTGTTTATGAGAGGTGCTCAGTATTCAAATATAACTCATACTTATGTTTCTAGGTCTGTAAAGGCACCATTCACACACACACTTCTACGCTAACACTTCATCACCACTCAGACGTTCTTACTTTCGGAGACCACGAGTCACCCTAGGCGCACTAAAATCCTTGACACACCTACACACCGACGCACACTCACACACCTATCACACAGGTCGCACATCGTATTAACTATATTTTAGATATATAGGGTAGTTGCCCCCTTTATCTATTATCACTACTAGTATATATTATCACTGAAGTACTTAGTATACTTCCTACGCCCGATCATTTAGGACTGACCTAGTATTTATATTATTCTATACGCGTGCCTTATAATATAGGCTCCGTATAGTGATTTATATCCGGCCCGCGGAATCACTATACGTTTGTATATATTACTGTATGACACGGGTAGACGACTATACTGTATAGGGCGCTATACTAGCCTATAATACTTTTATATACCTCGATACACTAGGGGGTGATATTATATATTATATATTATCTATTCCTATATATTATAATTATCTATATTAACTTATTCTATCTTCATTTACTTTATATATCTCTATAATACTTATATAATAGTTTATAATTTACTATATATCATATATATATATTATATATTATATATATATTATATCTTATACTTATATATATATATATATTATCTATATATTATTATATATCTATATATATTATATATTAATAATATATAATATTATTATTATTTATTTACTACTATATATATATTATATTCTTTACTATTTATATTATCTCTCTCCTTAGAGTTATGTTTTACCTCCTACACTACTCTCTATTACGCCCTTCTCAACGTTCTTTTATTATATTCATTCCTATTATATATATAATATATTCATATACTATTATATATTATATTCATCTATGAATAAAACAACAACATGTTGTATAAAGATTAGATGGTTAATAGTATTACATTGTATGCTTTAAATTGCTCTACTTTTCTCTCACTTATCTCTCTCTCTTATCTCTATTCTATCTTCTTGTAGTTGTGTATGAATCAACAATGAATATAAAATTTTAGGTGCATGACCATTCTTTATACTTGATCATGGTGTAAATATGAATTACTGTATTTTTCAAGTTTTTAAGTGGATTGTTTTTATTCATGAAGAATGTAGGTTGGTAATTAAAACAATAATATTAGAAACAAGATCTAGAATCAAGAACTAGAACAGAAACTCAGAGAATCGATGCAATATAAATTTCAATTTCTAATTGACGTTTTGTCAATTTTAAGAAGTTGATTGTTATAAATAAATATCAAAATGAACGAAATCATATTAATTGGTCATTCCATTATGTGATAGAAATAACCATTAATTTTTGGTTATCGATTATCCATGAAAATGATATGCGGCAAACAATTATATTATATAGTAATATATATATATATATAATAATATTATAATATATATATTATATATAATTATATTATATATATATAATATTATATATTATATAATTAAATATATATAATATATTTATATAATATATATATAATAATATAATATATATATATATATATTATATATATTATTTTTATATATATTATATTTTATAAATCTATAATCTATATATATATATGATATATATATCTAATATATTATAAATATACATATATATTATATATTATATATATTAATATTATATATTATTAATATATATTATTATATTATATTTTAATATATATTATATAATCATTATATATTATATATTATAATATTAATATAATATATATATACTATATTAATTATAATTATATATATATATATATATTATATTATATTATATATTATTAAAATATATATAATATATTATATTACATATTATATTATATATATATCTCTATATTAATAGATAGTTCTTTTAAATATAATAAATTTTTATTCTTTTTAATTATAATATATTAATATTATTATTATATATATATATATTATATATATTAATTATATTATATAATATTATATATAATATAAATATTATATAATATATTAATATTATATATTTATTATTTATAATATTATTTATATTATATATAGTAATATATTCATATATAATTACCCTATAATACATTAATATATATGTATATATATATATATAACTTATATATATTATAATTATTATTATATTATATTATACTATATATATATATAATTATAATTCTATTATATATTTATATATTTTAATATATTATAATATATAATATATTTATATATATATAAATTACGAATATGTATATTAATAATAATATTAATTATATATTTCTTTTACGATAGTATATATTAAATTAGTAATTGTAGAAACTAAATTGTTTTTTATTTCTAATATTTCCATAAACTTTATTATTATTATAAACTTCATATTATATAATTTAATAACAAATATCATAACATAATATTGTATTTTTAAACATATACATTGAATGAATTCATATTAAAATATTTAATAAAAAATTGCTCTCTTTAATAATAACTATTAGTAAAAACAATGAAATGAAAAGAAAGTTAAAAAGATAATTAATATTTAAAATATATGAAGGTAGATAATTTATCTTTCTCTTACCTGATATGAGAAGAGAGAGAGAGAGTAAAGAGAGAGAGCGAGAGAGAGAGAGCTAGTGATAGAGTAGAGAGAGAGAGAGGAGAAGAAGATATAATAGTAGAGTAGAGAGTATAAGAAAGTCAGTTTGCTACTTGTCTATTTCATTATGGACTTTTAATCTACCTGCTTTTGTAGCATTATATGGAGACCTTGCCCATTTATGTAGGCGTAACAGTAACGTTACTTCCATACTAATATGTAGGACTTGATACAAAAAAAAATAAAAAAATAAATAATAATTAATATATAATATTAATATTTAATAATATATAATTATATATATAAATTTAATATTAATAATAAATATTATATTATTTATATAATATTATATATATAGTTAATAATATATTAATATAATATATATAATAATATTATATATTATAATATTATATATTAATTAATATTAGTATTATATATATATATATATATATTATATATATATATATATATTTAATTATTCATAGAAGTATGATATTAGTACGGGTCAATATACCCCTGCTTAAATTGTATGGAAAGGCGGTTGTAATTTTAGAGCTAATTTCGTTCACGCATGAATGGTACCGGCATATTTACGGCACACTCAAAATACAGTTGGCCACAATATCTGAGC
>JABUQX010061565.1:0-25000 GCA_015478945.1 Trachelipus rathkii
TGTAGCATAACCAGAACAGAAATTAGTTAGAAATGTTGCAAGTCCCCTTTATACCCCCAGGTGAGAACTCGTCGCAGTCAGAAAAATCCACCCTAAAGGTTTCACGAAAGCGCGAAAGACACTCACTGTGGCATCTCGCCAATGTGGGGTTCATCATCGGGCAAAGCCCACAACCATACCCCTCACAAAACCCTGCCATTCACTCCTGTTATGCACCTTTCTTCTCGCCTCTGCCAAACTCACATTTATCTCCTTCAGGCATTCCTTTACTGACTCGATACACTTTTTCTTCGGTTTCCCAGCCGGTCGATTCCCAGCACACTCACCACTATACATCCGCTTAGCCAACCGACTATCATCCGTCCTTTCCATATGACCAAACCATCTCACTATACTCTCGTTTATTCTCTCATTAATGCCTTCTTCACACCACACAACTCCCTAATGCGTTCATTCCTCATTTTATCAATTCTTCTCACACCTAACACTTCACTAAGATTGTTAATCTGAACACTTTGTACCTTAGATCTATACCTCTTATTCCAGACCATAGTTTCACCACTATACATTAACACAGGTAACAACATACCCTCATGAAAAACCCTAGTGCACACGACTTTATTTCCTTCACATCCACCAACAATTTAATTGCACCAGCCACCTTCCTACCATTCACAACTTTCCTACTACATTCTGCATCATCCGTTCCCTCTTCATTTACATATATATCCTAAATATTTAAACTCGGATACTTGTTCCAGTTGCTCATCATCTAACATGACTTCACACCGCGGACTCTCCTCACCCACTACCATAACCTTACTCTTATCTACACTACATTTACTTTCAAACCCCTCCTTTTAGTCCTTTAACACACCCTACCAATCTTCTCAAACTCTCTTATTCACCACACAAAAATAAATCACCCTTATACAATAAGCAGGGCACCCTCCACTCTCTCTCCATTCTCCTAACACCTTCCATCCCCACCTTTATTTCTTTCATAACCCCATCTATATACAAATTAAAAAACCAAGGAGACAACATATCCTTGCCTCACTCCGCTATTAATATTAAACCAATTACTTTTGACTGCATTTATTCTTACACACGCTTCACTATCGTCATATATACTAGAGATGGAACGAATATGAATTTTATATATTCGCGAAGACGAATACGAATATTTTTTTTATATTCACGAATACGAATACGAATATTACTAAACCCATTCTTCTTATTCTATCTTCATCAAAAATATTAGATGTTTCTAAATTAACTATCCTATATTGCACCAGCATCTTCAACGTGTGAAAATGAAAGGTCGTCTAATACAATCATCTCGGCTATTTTGGTATCTACTCTTATAGTTTTTACAACGTTAACATTCCATATTTTGCTATTCTCGAAGCACATTACGAAAGTTGCTTGCTTTGCTTTTACAAGAGAGGTTGGTGATGCTTTCCACTTTCGATTTTCCTCTTTTAAACCTTCTTTTTCACACATTCTTTTCAACTCTTCAATGTTTAATTTTTATGTGATTTCTGAGACTTGAATGTAACCCCCCCCCCTCTTTTGGGGAATAATTCATGCTATAAAGTTTGCACTTAGCCGCCTTTTCATCGGATATGACATCGAAATAATCCCAGACCAAACTAAGATATATTTGCCATTATTATAATTATTCTAGTTTGAATAGTGCGCAACAGAATATCACTGATAACCTTCACTACACTAAAGAAATAAACAAACTGAGTCTCAACAGGAATTTAACTGATGATAATAAATATCCTAGTTGCCAGCTCCAGTATTAACGTGTGACAACTGATTTTTGAGATGGTATAAAATATTTATTTTATATTCGGATAAAATTTTTAAATACGAATACGAATAATAAAAATATGCGAATATCCTCTAATACGAATATGAAGATTCGGTCCACCTCTAATACATACTTTTGATTCCATTCAGAAGCCTTCCACCAACACCATATATCCCTAATAATAATAATAATAATTTCTTTATCCCTCCCCATGGAACCCTGATTGGGATGGAGCTTAAGAGAAGATAATTTGGTAACAGTATCTATGATGTACGTCATTATTACACATGTACCAATAGTACGTTATTTATCTATAATAATAAATAATAATAATAATAATAATAATAATAAAAATAATAATAATAATAATAATAATAATAATAATAATAATAATAATAATAATAATAATAATAATAATACCTCAAACTTAACTATTATTAGACGAATATTACAGAAAAAAGAACAAGGAATGTTGTTCCCATTAAACATATACATCAAGTTTATAACAACAACAATAATTACAGTCAATACTATTCTTTTGTACTTTATTCCCACAACTATAACCTTAAACTTCAGCTTCATAAAACGTAATTCGTTGTAGTTTGTTAGTTTATACACTGAGGATAAGCCATTGCCACGTACTCTGTATCTATATAGTATAGTATCTGCATCTGTATAGTCTTGAACGTTTACATTTAATTGGCAAATATTTCTCCCATGGTAAGCCAAATATTTTTAACCTGAGTAGATTGGCGAAGAAATTCTTCGCCTTGGCCTTGCCTTTGATCGGACCAACTTCGAGGTAGTCCGTAGTTCACCCAAGTTCTCTTAAGATTGGTAGAAGACACGTTTTCTACAAAAGCTGAGCCATCTTCAGTACCAAAATACCTGCAAAAATAATAAAGACGGGTCATAGGTAGAAATTAAATAGAGAAGTTCCCCTTCTAGAATAGGGTTATGCCCGTGAGGTGCGAACTTTAATAAAAAAAAATAATAATAATAAACAATGTTTTTACTTTAACTAGTCACTCAAAGTGGTAAGCCATCTTCAGTACCAAAATACCTGCAAATATAATAAAGACTAATATAATAAACACTGTTTTTACTTTAACTAGTCACTCAAAGTGGTAAGCCATCTTCAGTACAAAAATACCGGCAAAAATAATAAAAACTAATATGATAAACACTGTTTTTACTTTAAGTAGTCACTCAAAGTGGTAAACCATCTTCAGTACAAAAATACCTGCAAAAATAATAAAAACTAATATGATAAACACTGTTTTTACTTTAAGTAGTCACTCAAAGTGGTAAACCATCTTCAGTACAAAAATACCTGCAAAAATAATAAAAACTTTTTACTTTAACTAGTCACTCAAAGTGATAATGTGATTGTAACATAGTCACAAAAACTTACATATACTACATAAAAAATTATGCATAACTAAGGAGTTATACATAAAGTAACAACTATTATAACTGTAAATCACGTTAAACTAATTTTTTTAAGAAATCAAAGAAATGCTTCCAAAATTTGAAGAAAGGTTTTAGAAATAATATATTATGATACTAGAAAAGTGTGAATTAAGTCCCCTGCATTACTAAATAAAAGATATTATATTACATATCATATTAAACACAACAAACTACTCTTAATCATTTGTATAAAAAATTAATAATCTTTAAGAACTACAAAAGAATCATTTTTTTGTACGTGCGCGACTCTCAGTGACTCGCCATGTTTATCAGATATAAAGACTATCTCTCATATGCACTACGTACCAGCACTCTACTTTAATAGTATTGAATGTAAAATCCAAATAAAAAAAAGAGGGGACATCATAAATATGTGCTATGTGCTGACACACCGTTAAGACGCATCTTACTAGTACCAGAATCCTTCTAGAATAATAATGTATCTAACGCAAACCCTCACTAAATAAGAAACATTTATAAATTGCGCGAACTCTCGCCTGTTTTTTCGATATATCGGTGATTCATTGAGCAATAAAAATTTTACATGGTCCACTAACAAGCGAGACTGTACGCAATCTTTACACTTGTGTCTAAGTAAGAGCTAGTTTCTGCTAGAACGAAGAAAGACAGCGCATATAATGTGTGTATCTTCCACCCACGGGTTGCACCGCATCATGCACAGAAGCTCGTGTCCTCCGCAATAAAGCCGCACAACTCTCACGTTATGCAATTCAGCTACTCTGGGAATGCTAGAAAATAAACGAGTCAAAACATCAAAGAGAGCTAGTGATATTGTATAATTTATGGTGCTCGCTTTTACATCCCGTTTATACTAGATAAAGAGGAAATCAATACTCGTGCACTCACTGTCAGAGCACATAATATAATGAATATTAATTAAATTATTATCTCTTCTATAAAATGAAGATAGACACTAAAATAATCCTAATGATGGCTAGCGACGAACTGGACAAAGAAAATGAAGTGAAGAGAGAGTATCAAGTAAAATAAATAGATATTCTACATAGCAAAAGTGAAAAATGAGTACGCACCGCACGCATCTGCTAGAAAAATAATACATCCATCACTTCTCACATTTTTAAATATGATGCTCATATCCTTTTTGTCGCGCCACCCTTTACCCCTGTTCAGGATGTAGCCTTATTTTAACTCGTGCTACTCTCAGCTAACACACGACGCATTTGGTAATCGTATAATATATTATCAAAAAAAATATGCCCATGTGCATCGGTGACACTCACATAAACAAGTATGATGAATGCTGTCGGAGTTCTCCTGCTCACCGCACCGCACTCTACAAGTGACGTCGCGAAACACTACTGAATAGGAGCAAGACCATTATACACATATACCTAATTATATGTATATAGTGCTCACAGTTCCTGACTGTCTACGCCTAAATTATTGTTTCGCTCGCACAATTGAGTATTCACTCTGCACGCGAGTGCATCCTCTCTCTGCACACTCACACTTTAAAGTAATATCACACTGTGTTCGGTACTACATAAATTTGTCCTGCATGGCGCAACCTGCAAGTCTCTCTGCAATCTTCTGCACACATACACTCCCCGCCTTAGCAGAATAGAGCGACACTCACATAACGAAGTACTATTTCATGTTGAGGGGCGCCCGCCACAATCTACCACATCATATCAGTGCGGATATCCTGGCCATCGCCGGCTAACTCGCAGGTATAATTTTATAAAAGTCATACACCTAAGAGCAATACGGAAACATACCATAAACAATGAGGTTTCGCCTCGCAGCCGGCGACGCCGCACTGTACAGCACATCACCTATCTCACTCCCCAGACGTTAACGTGAACCTTTTTTATATAGAAAATAGGTCTCCATACACGCTGCGCTCTCAAAAAGTCTCATTGATGCGCTGCGCCGCTAACTTTATCTCGCTCTCTCAGCTAAAGATGCCGAGTCCAATGACACTTAATCGTAGGTGAGCTACGACAGTCTACTAAATTCATCTCACGAAAGGCAAAGTTTCTTCTCATTTTAGCTTCCTTTTTTATTTTCTGTGGAACAGGACAGCCTTTATTTTTATTTTTAGATCATCAGGGACAACTGTCGCACTTTGAGATTGTCTCTGTTGACACGTCTTCCAAAATCACATTTGTCTTTCTCATGTATGGTCTCATCTACTATATACTCACTCTTTAGTCGCAACTTAGTAATATGTATACTGCTCCACATAAAAATAGACTTATAACTTTGCGGAACTCATATTTCAACTAGTTCTCTTTTCTCATACGTCATACCTCCCTTTCTTCTCTTCTCTCACGTCTGTGCATTCTGCGTTATTATTACGTAATCTCATTAAGCATTACGTATCATACCTTTCTTCTGTAAATATTTTATATTTATTTACAATAACACGTAAAAGGATATGAAACAGAAAATTATTAATAATATTTACATTATAAGATTAAATTAATAAGATTAATATTATATGTTATAAATAAAAGTCTAACTAAAAATAATTTTAAAAAATAAACAATTAAAATATTAAACGGTTTTATAACAGCAAAAATCTGTAAAAAGGGTTTATATTTAAATTAATTAATATTATAAATATGTATTTATAATACTGTATTATAAATATATTAGAATTATATAATAATTACTATAAAATATTATATATAATTTAATACTATGACCTTCTTTTAAATATCTAGTGTGCATCGCCTATAGGCTATATACACGAAAAGAGAATAAGTTCACTTAAAAGCCTAATTTTGCTCACAAATAGACAAAAAAAAAAAAAAGTTAAAACTATAAAATTTTCTGACTTCCTTGGTTTTTATCAGAGCGATTTTAGTTTAATAATAATGTAGTTCTACACATCCACTAAACCAAATGACTATCATTTGTATCAAAAAAAATATAAACTTTATTAGTAAAAACCACAAATATAGACGAACAATATTATGTGTAAATGTTAATAGCTAAACATATATATTATAAACATGATTATTATAATTAATTCACTAATTTATTTATTAATACAGTATTCTTATTATATTTAAATTACTACTATTTATTTAAAACTTTACTAATCTCTCCTAGAATTCTTATAAAAAAAAATAATAAACATACTGAAAATAAAAATATCGAAGAATGAATAATAATAAATATATTTACTGCCGTCTTTTATATATTAAAAAAAAGTGATATATTAAAATATTGATCTATAACTCTATTCATAATAACTTTTAATATATATATTACATTTTGGAATGTTATAGCTCATAAAAACCCTTACTTTTATATAGGAATTTACCTATTCTGTGAATATTACTTGAACTTCTGATTACATAAATTACTTGTGTGTTTAGATAATTTATTTTTGTTATGTGTTTTAGAGGGTTATAAAATCTCCTTAGGGACTCTATCATGACATATGAAGTATTCAACAATGAATTTCAGTGTAATAGACATTGATTCAAAAGTATTTTAAATGATTTTATATAATTAACATATTTTAAAATCACATTTATGTTTAATTATATGTATCTTCTAAAATGACTATCTCACGTAAAATGTCAAATTAGGAAAAAAATCGGTTACATATTTGATCAGCTATAAAGCTTTAGCAAATCATAATCTTTAAATGAAACATCAGAGATGAACCTAATCCGTCATAAATAAGTTAATGACACTTTAAAGAAAATATACTCTCAGTAAAACTATACGATCATATATCGACGATAAGGGAGTATGATTAGTCTTTTATTAAAAAATATTGCTTCTACAAAAAACTATGATATATGTCTGGTGTACAATACAGAGCCGACGGGGAAACAGAGATCGGAGAGACGTTGTGCCTTTATGTGTGGACCCCGATAAATGGAGAAGGGTCAGATACAGGAACCCCGCTCTAGCGTGCACAAAAGAAGACCGGGAATAGTGTTCCAGGAGATTGCACGAAAAAGAATGGAAAGAATAGTCCTACTATGTGATTTGTTCCAACCCGGAAAGTGCTCTGACTCAAGATGATCCTCCACGGATCTGCCCTTTGCGGTATTCAGCCCCAAAATTGTGTTTATATATACGCTTAATGCTTATAAAGAATAAATATATTATATTAATAATATTAAAATAACTTAGCTCGTAAAACGTTTAAAAGGTTTCTCTATTATTTTTTGAAAGTGATTGGTTAGGATCACGTTGTATTTTTTGGTGTCACGTTAGAATATACCTTTAGCAAATTTATATTTTTTATAAAACATAAAAAATAAATAAACATACTCATTGGTAACAACGATAATACATGATACATTACATTAATTAAACAAATATTAATATTTTTCTGATTCTGAATTTATACACTTTTAATATATTAATTTGTGGGTTAGTAGAATCATTTCTAGAAAGATAAAATTATAATTTATTAAGAAAACATCTAACAATAAACTCTCTCAATAGAAGTGAAAAATATACTACATAAAGTAAAAGAGATAGTATATATATATAATGTTAGTTATACGTCCTGTCAGATTCAGTAAGCATATATCCATCTCCAAATTTTTATATTTACAACATCTACTATCTCGTTGATGTGATATATAAATATTAATGTAATATTAAATATAAATCTTGTGTTTTTCATTGACTAATAATAATTATTCATACATCCTGTAAATGTAAAAATTTAAAACCTTTTTATTATTATATTTATTAATTATTATATATTTATTATTATTAATGTATTATATTATTAATTATATTATTATATTAATTATTATTATTATTTTTATATTATTATTATTATATTTATATTAATTATTATTTAATTATATTATATAAATAGAAATATTTAATGAAATGTAAATGTATTTTTAAAAATATAAAAACTATAAAATTATTAAATAGGCATCTCTATTTATCAGTTATGGTAACATAAATTACTATACCTTCTTTTCCTCCGTCTCTTCCATACCCACTCTGTTTATACCCTCCAAAGCCAGCGGCAGCATCAAACATGTTATGACAATTAATCCATACTGTTCCAGCCTTTAAAATAATTACACCTCAATAAGGAATAAGACTCTTTATCCTATCCTACAATAAATTTCAAACAATTTCATGTTTCAAGAATGTTATTTAAATAAAATGTTTAATAATTACTACAATCATACATTTTTCAAGTTCTCAATAAAGAAACTATGTAAATAAGGCAATAAAAATATCTCACAAATTTCATTAAAAAAAAACAAAAAAAACTTAAGGATGAATGTAACAATTGTAACATCCGCACCACAAATTCATCCACAAACGTGAACAACTTTACATTCGAGCAATCACTGTATCTTCTAAACACCTATAAGTAGAAAGATCTACCAGGAGTCGAAGCAATAGAGCTTCCACATTTCATTTCAGTTATCTCAATTTCAATTATAAACCAACTCAACAGACTGACTCTCAAATAGACATTATGTTTTAAAGTAGAGAAGCAATTATAGCAGCAAATTTCTACACACATCAACAAATTCTAACTATATTTAAATTACAAAATGAATCTGTAAAACATAGTCGTCGTAATTATAATGGATAATAATAACAAATAATAATAATATGATATCTCTCTAATGATATGAACCAACAATGATGTGTGATGATAACGAGAAAAGGAGACTGAAAGTAAGAAAGAGTAGAAAGTAACTGCATATAGGTGTATGTATATGCGGACTTTCACATACACTTGTATGCAAATACAGGTGTATGTGAAAGTCCGCGAAAAGACTGCAAAAGAAAATGAGAACATGACCAACCACATTTTTAAAATATATGATTAAATCCTGTTTTCTTTAATATTAACGTAGTGCATATTATTAATTAATTATAATCTACTTGATAAGTTTCGCTAGTATTCTAAGCTCTATAATAGGTTAGTTATATTTTCTCTGTTTAAAAATCATTGAAGATCCTCAAAGTCCTCATAATACTTAGTTTTATGTACGATGAGGTTATATGCGTTTACAATCCATGTTTGATATGAAACCTATGTTTCTATAACAACAGTAAAAAAAAACAACAATGGTTTTAAACCATTAAAAAAACCATGCATAAAATATCTATATAATAAACTATAATATATTATTAATGATATTCTTTAGTCAATGATTATGATATGGTTTTCTCTAATTATTTTTTGAATCGAATCAATTAAATGAAAGGCAATTAAAAAAATATTTATCTTAGTGACATAATACTTAAAAATTGTGATGAAATGATATATATTAAATATATATAACATTATATATATATATATATATAATATATATATTATTAATTTTAAACATGATTTTTGAAATTTATATTAAAACATAGTTTATTTATAATATTTATATTTTTAGTGTCTCATTTATTTATATTATATATATTAATTATATATATATTATTATATATATTAATAATATATATATATATATATATATATATATTATATATATATTATTTCTCATCATCATCGATCATTACTAATTACATATCTATTCTATTTCTATAATCATACCTTTTACTCCCTCCATAGACTGGTTATATATATTCGTAATAGTATTAGCGTTGAATACAAGCATTACTCGGTAAATAATGTAGATAATATTAGTGCTAGTTATAAGCCAATGTAATTATGATCAAGACAGGTGTCGGTAAGAAACGCTTTACGCCCGTTAGTCTCATTTACTGGACAAACTCTTATCGTTGTTCTTAGCTCTGATTTTATTTAAAAAATGTACTAAATATCGCATGGATCATATGACAATCACCATAGAGCTTCACTAGGGGTATACTCGCAGATATGTCGCATCACTCGACCTAATATGAGGTAAATTCTCAGAGTGTATACGCTTTCAGGCCATGTTCTCGACGAAGTGCCCAGGTGGGGTGTTTTGGTCCGACAGCACTCCTTCATCCTCACACCTCACTATATATTAATCCTCCGCGAGTTGGTCTTCGATAATCAAGGTCACTTTTTCTTCTTTCTCTTCCACTTCTCAACTCTAATATTGCTTCTTTTTTTACTGTGTCTGCAGATATTCCTTCAACTGACTCAATCCACTTATTCTCCGTTCTCGTCTCCAGCCGTCGGCTTCCCAACACCATCACCACATTTATTTGACACATGCTCTGTCGTAGAAATAATGAGCTGAAAACAAGACGAAAATATATGTTCTCATGTTTACATCACTTTTTACGTAAAAATAAAACATGATACTCGCCATCAAACCAAACTTCTGGAAAAATAGCGCTCAACCGCTGGTTCGTTGTCATCTCTCGATTGTCTCTCACTCTTAATTTGTCTCCAACTCTCTTCTCTCAAAATATCTCTTTTATTCTATATCTTTTTATACTACATCACTATTACATTACCGGTTTTCATTCCTTACATTTTATTACAATTCTATTTATACACCTTAACTACTGCCCTCTAATAGTATAGTTCCTCTGTACAATTCCAGACCATTAAGTACTACTCAAGTTACTATGCTGAGTATACCTAATATTAACACATATATTATAGGTAACAATACATTAATCCTATTACTATTGCTTAAGACCTACTAGCGCACTCAAGAGCTTTAGTGATCTCCTTATATTAATACATTCCACCTCATATTACTCGTGATAATTATTTATAATTAATATGCACTAAGCTACCATCACTATTCCTGCCATTCCTATATAATACTTTTTCCTAACTACTATACTCTGCATTATATATCCTCAACTCCATCTTATCATATTAAAATAATATATTATATATATATATATAATATACTCCTTAAATTTTTTAAACTCAAGGCAAAAGCTAAATTTTCCGCAGTTAAACAGTGGGTGGCAGTTTGGAAAATCCAATCCAGGCAATGACCGAGTGACGGCTTTATCGATTTTCACTCGTATATCTAGCGGCTTCTAGTTCAAGCACACTTCACAAATATATGAATTTCATTTTTCTTTTCTCAATTTTATTAATTCTATCTCCTACTCAATCCTATCTATAACCTCATCTCTCAGTATCGTCACACAATAACCCAAATCATCTACTGATAGTATATACAGGTAGCGCACCCTATCCTACTCTCTTTATCTCCCATACATTCATAAAAACACCATCTCTGCCACTATCACTCATCTATAATTCTATTTAACCCCATTATCAATGACAAATGAAAACCTAAGAGAGATCATAAATCATATCCATAGTACCTACACTTACTGCTATATATTAAATTTATATCTTTCTTATTTGTCACTTCATTATTATACTCATTATCACTGTCAAATTTATCAGTTCTTGATAAATATGATGAGTTTAAATGATTATGTCGATTCTCAAAAGCACTTGATAAATATCCAGTCCTATCTTTTCCACCACAATTTTCTCTATTTATATTACTTTTTAATCTTTCATGACCTTCAAATTCTTTAAAGGTATCTTCTTCGCTTAATGCATTCAATTCTCCATTATCAATAATATTATCCATACTTTCATGTTCCTTATACTCATCTCTAAAATTAGTATTTGAGAATATGTCGCTTTTGTTATTATTAGCAAATAGGACTTGCTCAGAATATAAATTTTCTATATCATCTTGATCATCATAGACATTACTCCACCATGAGCATTATATATACATTTATATACCACTCTGTGTAACATCGTTTGAGAATACTTGAAATCTCCTAATTCGATGTTCTGTGTGGCTTTAAAATCTTATCTCTACCTTACTATACTTACTATTATCCTGTGTTTATACTTGCAACTATCCTTATTACTATAGGATTATCAAGATTTACTCTATTCCTTTTTGAATTATCTTACAACTTCTCTAATGAGCTGTTACTATTTCTTACACCATCCATAATAGCTTAAGTCTAATCTATTTTAGTGGTGCATTTTCAATAATTAATGTCACACTGATATTGAGTTAGGCGCTCCTTCATAATATGTAATCTGCAGAGGTAGAGGAGGTGCTACACTCAAAACAAATTTCAGTATTTCATTCAAATAACGTTTAATCTATATATTATATACAAACAATATATTAATTTATAAAGAACTACATACACACATTACAGAATCGTTACCTAATTATATATAAGTACTACTGATACAACGTGGCTATTTAGTTTAATGTTTCACACTACTCTTCTCATCGATTAATAAATACACATTTTCCTCTACTATATCGGTAACTCTATGACCACTAAATCTCTGTAGCTCTTAATTTTAATACTATATGTTACTCAGTGCAGCTCACATCTCACTCAATCATTATATTATCTGTGACACTTTAATCGTATGCTAAATTTCTATTGGGCGTTGCGTCGTTCTTTGCAAACTATGCTTTATGCGATGGATACGTGATTCATATTCCTATAACTCGAGCTCGTGATACTCCGCTTTCGGTCACGCTGAAGTGGGGGTTCAGTAATACGTCGAGGCGGTTATACATTTTTGAAGTTTACGGTATATATTAGTGTCGGGTTCTCTCATCATATATAACGTGGAAATTCTTTATCTAGCTCCTATACAAGAAATTACATTTTGTGCTGCTCACTGATGTGTTTAGGAATGTTTCTCTGCTTTGCGATATGCAAGAGAGAGAGATTATATGGCCATATTCAGGCATGTATTGACGTGTCGCTTCAATATCGATCATGATCATGTAATCACATTCAAGGCTAAATCAATATACTGCTCTCGAGAGAATCGTTGCAGAGAGCTAAATATGGCGTGGACACGCGTCTAAAGTGACGCACTCTCGTTTGGCTCATGAAAATGAAGTGTACGTAATCAATGTCTACTTCGCACTTTCTCCGTAGTTATACAATAAAAACATATTCTGGCGTTCTGGCATGCCATAACAACCATCTCTAAAACTTTTGTACTATACTTGCTTTATTCCTATCATATTATGTCGCTGACGGTTATCTGATAACTCCTACACGTATTAGGTGGCCGCAGGTGACAAATAGCTAAAAGAAGAGAAACTTAAATCTTCGTTCTTCTGAGCTGGTCACCCCCTTTGATGTCTCCTTTATTTTGAATAATCAACATACGATTCCTCACAGTGCATTCGTGTGCTCGTCTCTGGCATCTTGGCCGGATTGCTCATATCTTCTCTCAGATTATACGTGTGTTCCATCTCTAGACTCTATCGCTCAACAATTGATTACGCTTGATCGTGCTTTGTAGTTAGTGATTCTGTGGAAGTACTCTCTTGGATATAGTGTCTCAGATGTGAAGGTGCTCTAGCTGGCCCGGAATGGCGGATCTCATCTCAGGTGTGTTGCTTAGAGTTAGTTGCTCGTCTCTCGAAGAGGACATCGACTCGCCATGCTCACTTCGATTTCAACATACGGTACTCCATCTATGCCGTGCTAATGAGTTTAAGTAGATTTTCTGTCAGTGCTGAAGCGCGTAGTTGGCACCGTTAAGGAAGACCTCTGATATACCAGGGCCCGAATCCCGAGAAAAGGCGCCGCTCTGATTCTACGAGAGCATACTAGGTCCTAAGTCGCTCTTATGTATTCCTAGATACGTAAAGATCTCAGTATGGTATCCAATATACTGTATATAGACTCTCCATGTCTACAAAAGTTGTCATAGCATCTGGTGACATCACGTTCATTTTCACTTCCTCGCTTTCAGGTGATCTCTCTCGAGAGTGAGTGTATGCACAGACTCTTTCGACAAACTTTGACTCAATAGCAACGCTTGCTACTGCATCTCTGTGCAAATTGTTAATGGACTCAGCCTAATATGAGAAAACTCGGCTCAAAGAATTATCCTTATAGTCATACTTACATAACTCTGGAGAACAAATCTCAAAAGAATATATTACTCAACATATTTCTCTTAAATGAGTGCTCAAAGCTATTTAGCCATCATCTTGTTAACTCACCGCTTCAAATCAATCTCCTCTCAATTGAACCACTTGGGACCAGTCCTAATGCTGTATCGAGAGTGGAGTGATATATATATAAATTAGCTAATATAATCGACAATCGTATAGTTTAGAATACTTCATAAATTATTATATATAATTATATATATATTTATATAATATATATATATATTTATATATATATATATATATATAATATATATTAATAATATATATATATATATATTATTTTGATAATAAAGTAATTAAATATATATTATTATTCTATATTATTATATATTATATTATTATATAGAAAAGAAGAATATATATATATAATAATAATATTATATAATAGTATTTATATATATTAATATATATATTATATATATATATATATTATATATCATTAATATATTTATATAGATTAATATATTATAATATATTAGTTGAGGAATGTCTGAAGAAAGGAATGTGATATATTAGACAGAGGTACGAGAAGAAATAGATGGCTATTATAAATATAGGAGATGTATTATATAGATGTCAATTAGGTTTCTTGAGGGGTATGATGGTGTGTACCTTATTAAGTCGTAACGAGAATTGTGACTTACCTACATTGACGAGATATCACATTAGAAGGTTTGTACTACAGTTTCTTTGTGTAGAAGCTCTTAGAGTGTGGATTGATTTCATATTTATTTTTTATTTTTTTTTGATATGATTATGGTAGTGAGGCTTTCCTTTCGCGACTTATCGATTCATTGATCTTATTTACTAACTTAACTATCCTATTTATTCTATGCTGTTTAGCCTACCTACCCCTCAATCTAATGGGAGAAAAGGAGGATAATAATAATGAAATATTATATATATTATATACTTATATATATATATATTATTATATATATTATATATATATTATAATATAATTATAATATATATATATTATATATTATATTATATATTATATATTATATATATATAATATATTTTATATATATTATATTATATTATATATATATATTATAATATATATATATATATATATATATATAACGGTTATAAAAAAAAAATATTTTACATTATTAAAAGATATTTTAATATTTATAATTTATTTTCTATTAATGAAAAAGGTTATTAATATTATAAAAATATATTCAAATTTTATACCAAATTTTTCTATACTGTATTTATATAAATAATTTTTGCCATTTTTAGTTTCCCCTAAAGCACCCGTCAGAGAAGCTATCAACATTATTGCTGAGTGCCAAAAATTAAAATATACTCTAAGTCCAACCTGATGTACACTCCTATATAGTGATCTCTTTTTTAAAACTAGCGTCAACTTAAAACTAATCAGTGATTCTTAGCAGTTTCTCCATAAAACTCTAAATTTTAATATTATATATCCGATCGTAAAATTTTGGAAGTAGAATAATTTTGGTTTATAAAAATTTTTTCTTATTTAGGACTTAATATGAGGTTATAGAGATATGTTTATAGTTATAATGGATTTTCATTATTCTCAATAAAAAATTTATATTTTAAGATTAAACTTATGGGGTTAAAAGCATGCTCTTTAATGATATATATAGCTTATCTGGTTATATATTATTTTATAGTCAACATACCCAAAGCGTGTGAGTATAGGTTTTATTAAATAATTGATAGATAGTGAAGAGTCGGTATATAAGGAGAACACTTTTCCAACTCTTAACTTAAAAATTAGTAAAATATTAGAGCTTTACAGGAGGAGGTACTTGGGGACGATACTACATGCATACTCTGGAATAAAACTCAAGTATATGATTATTATATTATACTAGTGTATCTATTAATATATATCATAAATTACCCAATAACCCGTATAGAGATAAAACCGTTTTATAGAACTCATTCAAAAAATCTTATATATAAGATATTTCTGGTAGAGGTACCCAAAATATGGTGTTATATGGATATGTAGAGATTGAACTATTGTAGCTCATATATATATATGAATATGTGTGTGAGTATTGAAAGCACACTGAGTGTGCATCCAAGCAGGATGTAATACTTGTAGAAAATGTGTCATTATAATGAATGATGATGGACCTTCTTTAATTTATTACTATTAATCACCAAGTTCGTAAACTTTGTATGACAATATGTTGCTTTAAAAGTACCTAAAAAAAATCCGATAAATTTTTCTCTAAAACTTTTAAATAAATACATAAACCTAGAAACTTTTCCTAAAATTTAAATTTTTATCAAAATCCAATTCACTTAATTACAACCTTCAATAATAATTACTTTCCTAAATTCTTTTAACTTTTTAAATTTATATTATATAACATTAGGTGGGGAAGTAATTATTGAGTTCTCTAATACGACTAATTTGTAGAAGGGCTTCAAGAGAATATCGGAACTTTTTACATGCAGCTTTAGGTAATGAACTATCCCATATCTTCGTCTACCTGATAATTACCAACATTATCATTATAGCTAAAGAATAGAATTTTTTAGCCTAGTATTAGCCACTATTTGTCTTATGTAAAAATTAACCTTTCTAAGCTCAGCTCTCTGAGAGATTTTATATGGGAGACGGTCTCTTAGCTTAAGTTCCTTCATCACGATATTAGGTGATATGCAGATCTGTGCGAAATCTCTCATTAGTGCACCATTATCTGGTTCAGACTTACGAATGTTTACTCTTGTATATAACTTAAAGTGGTGTGAAAAGAATATTAAATCACAAATGATGTTAGGGAAATATCTGATAAAAGTTTTCTGGCTACAAATGTGTGTGGTAGTAGCGGACTACAAATCAACTATAATATAATGTTACTAACTCGAGAGTCGTTGTTCTTAAATTTTCATGTGTATTTCAGTGTATGCAATTATGCGAGAATTTATTATATAAAGACACCTCGTTATTGGATAATTAGACGAGCAAGAGATGTTCTCTTATAATGAATTGTACATTTTTATAATTACTTTAGAAATCTGAGTTCATATAAATAGATCTAAACAGATGATGCGCCAATGACAAACATAACTAAGAATGATATAATTATAGTATCAAATGAGATTATATCTATAAATGTAGCTGTCGTTGTTAGTTTATAGTGTCAAAAAAAATATACCTTTTGATATATTTCAAAAAATATGTAAGATAATAAAGAGTACCATTTAGTAGTGTCTTATAGCTACTTCAGTTTATTTGCTATTTCACACTGGAATTAGGCTGGCTATACTGACTGTTGTCTAACGAGAGTAGTATGTATGTCATAATTTGTAGACTCTTTAGTGTAATCTAAGGGTACATACTAATAACTGCACAATAAGTGAGTATTAGAGGGTTAAAAGTATGCTAATCATCATGGCTTTCTCTAGAGTGAAAAGATCGATGGTGATTCCTAAAATATTTGTTAATTTCATAAACAATTTAATATTGAAATTTTATTGTAAATAATAACTTGAGGCCTCCTGCTCCCTTATCAAGTTTATCTGTGAGTCGATAGCCGAACATATTAATTCAACTATCATACTTATTATGGTTTATGTAGTGGACAAGAAGAAAAATACTCTAAACACGCTCCATTTATTTCTAATAGAATAATACTAACTAGCTCTATGTGCATTACTCTCGATACAATCGGATATCAATTTGGATAACTCAAAATAATACACTCTATTTTCATTGATCACCTCTATAGCTGGCTGAGATTGTATTTTTGAATTCGTGATAATCCAGTCGAACAAACTATGGGGAGTTATAATATTAACATTTATTAAGACTTTATAATACTTTCTATAATATATATAACTGTAAGGTATTGGTATTCAGAGGCTTTCACTTGAAAATATTATGTCACCGGTAACGTGATCTCAATAGCTCGCTCTATTAAAGCTATTATGTTAGATCTTTTGTGTACTCTGCATTAATAGAAATCTCTTTATATCTCCTAGATATTTGGACAGAGTATATAATATTTTAGTGACTCATTAGTGATACATGTAAAGTCTCAACGATAGTACTTTGATTTTTACCTTATTATAGCTTAACTAATATCCTCTCTGATTGTTGATTGCAACTTTGCGAACTCATATTATTTTAAAAATAGTAAAAATTATTAGAGAAGATTTATTACTCACTCTCTATTGCGAGTTAGTTTTTACTGTGTTTAACATAAATTAAAAGTTCGGTGTTAGTAGTAAGTTTACCACAATACAGAAAATACTCAATGTATATGGGTTATTTCTAAAATTATAACAGAGAATTAATAATATCTCAAGAACTGCTACGAAATATATGTTGTATTGGTCATTTTTTATGAATCTAATCTAATGTACAGAGCGACCACAAGCACAAAGTATGTTATATGTCTAATAATTTAACTGCTATTAGCGACAGAAGAGATACATAAAGCTATGTGATGCTCTATAAATATATGTACTTACTCTAAAAAATAATGCGATAATTTGCTATCACTATCTACTACTTGCAAATATTTGATTAAATGAGAAGTGATGCAATTTTAAAACTGCTATTTATATAATTATTTTATATCTATATATGTAAAACTTGTATTTTTTAGTGCAATTTGTAAAAGATATATCTAAGTCATTAATACACTCTCATATTGTTACACTTATCTGTTTTCTCTCTTTAAGCCAGACGTGATATCATTTTTGCAGATCAAATTATGAGTATAAGTTTTAATGTATATATGATGAGTTATGTTTTTTACACGATATGAGACTACTTATAATTTATATGTATTTTAATAGGTTTATTGTTATATTAATTACTCAAGTGATCTCACTTTGAAATTATTTGTGTTGATCTCATTTGAACATTAATAATAGTTAAATGAGTTATTGGCTTGCCATTTAGTGTACTTTACAAGGCACATTAGTGGTTCTGTATAATTTTATACAAAAAGCATAATCACACATAGGCAATTAAATCAATAGAACGTGGTTCTCGATATTTCTACCGATTTAAAAGAAGTCTGAAGACCTAATACTAAGTAAAGAGCTAATTTAACAATTATGTGAAATAAAACATAATATAATTTGATCTCTCAGATATTCACTAATATCGAAGTAATGGAATGAATAATGAATGAAGTAATAACTCCTCTATGAATAGCGATGCATAATAGTAAATAATACATGAATCCTCATCTACAGGTGTAAGGCATCTAAATACATTAATAGAGTATAATCTCATAATACTCATATAAGAAATATCATTTATAATGATGAGGCAAAAATCTTTACAACGCGATAGAAAGCGTCAATATTACACTTCTCAGAATCAACGAACTTATGTAAAATTGCTTAAGAGAGATATATAAAGAAAAAATTACTTCACCGCAGGCACTCCTTACGCAGTGTCCTAATCATCTCATCAAACATGCTCTCTCGTCTCTCTAAGTTCTAATAAAGTTTCATTCTTATGGTTCAAATAATGTTATTCATTCCGTGCATTACAAATATTAAAGATCACTTCATCTGAAAACAAAATAACTACAAAAAAACTAGTAATTTACAATATATGTGACAATATACTAATTAATAGGCTCAAAACTCTGAATGATTTTTAAATTTTTTTTCTTTTTTTTCTTTTAAAAATTAACATTAATATTTAAGTGTTATTATTATTAATATCATATAATCTAGGTCCTTAGATAGATAAAAATATTATATCAGCATCTAACAATTCCTTCAATGTGCAAGCTCTTCATAATTACTGACTTAGATATACTTATAAAACACAATACCCACTGGTAATTAATTTCCATCCTAGTCGTAGAAGAAGTAAAAAGGAATTTATGAGATTTCTACTCAGTTGATCGGGACCTGAGTGTGTGAGATATAGAACGTAAACTTCATTAAGAAAACAAACAACACTATATGTAGCAAGCACAAAGGGTGCTCTGAAAGAGTTCTAACTCCGCCTCAACTAGAAACATGTGAGAGAAATAGTCTCTAGTGTATACTCTATAAATACTGTGTGTTACTAGTCATATATACAGAATTAGTCTCTCCTCTGGGGTAAAAGATACAAAATTATAAAATTTGAACGAATATGTATATATATTTTTTAATAATAAAACTTGCATAATATAATATCTTATAAATTAAAATATATTAATCATAAGATGGTGTGTATCTCTCAGGTCTCAACTAAAATTTATATGTATTAATTCAGTATGTTACCTACGTGGGAATATTATATCTATCTAATAATACTGCGCTTAAATATTACTTTCTGTGTTTCTCAATTAGGTGGTGTGATTATTTATAGAAAAGGGCCAACATTGATCATGATTAAATAGATGAGGCAGCTCAACCAAATTATACATATTGTCATCTCTACGCATTAGTTCTTTCCTTAATGATATACATATCTGACTTGGTGCACTTTGTTTAACGTGATCTATATTCACAAAAATCTTTGTCTCTCAACTATTATTAAGAATTCCGTGATCTCCAAGCATGGTGTATTTATTAATTTGAGCTATATATCATAACAACTCAGTATTTTAGTTTTTCCTGTTTTATATTAAAGAGAAAGAGTATATATTTTTTACTTTGCTGCAGATAGTTCTTTATGGTCTCAGAAACTCGCGCGTTTCTTTATGCTCTTTCCTCTTAACATATGTTCTCCTTCTCATAAACCTTACACATTGTCATATGTAATTTATGTAGCTTTCAGAGATTACTGGTGCGAGCATGATGAGTCCTCGATAATGCTTGCCTACTCGGTATTAAGAAAGAATAACTTGTGACTCTCGTTGGGTAATCTCACATTGACTATATCTCGAGGAATTCACTATTGGCCATTTCCACAAGGACAAATAGTATTTCTTATGTCCATGAACGGTATGTTTCCATTTCTTGACAAACTATTACAGAAATATAATAATTCTAATAATAATAATGTGGATGAAGCTGATAATGAGAAAACGGTAACCTTTTCAATAATTTATAATAAAAGAATAACAATAATAATTAATATAATATACTTGATTATAAATATAATAATTAAATAAAATAATAAAATATAATAATAATATAAAATATATAATATATTAATATAATAATAATTAAATGATAATGGCTTATACATATAGAGAAATAGTAGATGATTATTTCTGGATAAGAGTGAAGTGCCTGTGAAAGGCTTAAGATAAATTAGGAATAAAGATACCATATTATTAATACTCGCATAGAATAATGAATAGGATAGTGCTTTCTTTCGTAGTAACTGATGAAATGTATATGTGTTAAGGTGAAAGTGTGTGAATTAGGTGAATAATCTTCAAAATATTACTCATAGGCATACATTGGCTAAGTATATGAATAGATATATTAGGTGATGTGATTAATTAGTATAAGAAGGTTTATTGTAGTGATCCGACGAGTTAAATATAAGGTTATTTTTGGAGAAAAAGCTATATTAGCACTTCGTCATCAAATGCTAGTGAAAAAAGTTGAAGACTATAAATACACTTATAAGAGATTTGATTGCGTTCCGCATCCGAATACTCAAAATTTTGAAGATTCAAATTTACATCCGGATTCAGACTGTTTTAAGAATCCTAATCAGCGTGTATATAAGTGTGAGTTATATAGTTCGAGAGAATTGTGGTGACAGGATATAGTTACTATAAGTATACAGAAACGATAATATATGAGGAAAGAGGAGAAAGGTAGGTAATGTAGGTAAACTATATGATAGGAATTAATTTATTGCTAGTAGTTATATTATGGAATATATATGCTGGTATTTTGGTAGAAAGAGATAGTCGAGTGACTGAAAAGGACTAATTTGAGTTGTATATACAATAGTTAACTAAGATGCATTATGTTAGAAGGTCAAAGAGATTAGTAAATATCTCAGAGGTGCTGAGAATACTAATTGTGTGTAATAGTTAAAAAAATAGAGTCGGGAAGATTACGCGGAGAAGAGCGAAAGAATGTGAATAAGTTATTTGCGTGCGAGTTTAGTCTGTTAGGTCATTGATAAGGCTACGGTGGAATAGTGAAATGGTAAATATGGTAGTAAGACTTTGATTCGTGTAGGTGGTGTTGCTGAATATTGGTCATATTTTTAATGACAGTGGGAATGAATTTCTTAACATCAAATAGTAAACCATGATTGAGATATGTGCTTTATTTTAAGCGATACTGAAGATACCGATACGAGAGTGTTTGATAATATGCTAGTGTGATCATTGCAGTTTTGAATTTAAACTCAAATAGATATAATAGTTTCGTATAGAGATAAAAGTAATTGGGTAGAATGAGTAATAAAACAATACATTTTATTCAACCAGTATCTAATTATATATATTATATATATTATTAATTAATTCTAATTATATAATTATAAATAATATATAATAATATATATATATACTATTATATATATATATAATATAATTATATATAGTATATTTATATATATATTAAATATATATATATATAATAGTGGGAGAAGAGAGTGACAGGGATGTGTTATGTCTTACTTTAGGTTTTATTTATATATTTTGTATTATATGTGATAGCTGAGTTGAAAGAATTATAATAGGTGGGGGTTGCAAGGAAAGGTGATTATAGACCTCTGATGTGATAATAAGGAAGATTAAAGGAGTGGGTGCTATCCTCTGCTTTATATTGATAATATTATGTTATTGTAATGGTTTGTTTTGAATGCTAGTGAATCGAAGAGAGTTTGTAAGAGGTATATATTATCATATGGTAGTAGGAGGATTTGCAGGGCTTTCATATAAAAAGGTGAGGTTTGTGAAAGTAAATGTAGATTAAATGTGTAAGGTTTAGTAAGTGTAAAGTCATGTTTATAGTATGAGTGAGCATAATGTGAACAAGGTATCTAGTAAGTCCAATATATTTATTATAGATAATATATTATATATTGTTTATAATGAAAGAAAATGGTAATACAGATGTATGTATTGAAAATGATTGTGAATGGTGGTAAAGGTGGCTGGTTTTATTGATTAAATGTTTGAGTATGGATTGTGAAAGTGACTAAGTATTTATGAGTACGATATTGTGATTATGCTTAATGATTATTAGTATTGTATGCTAGCCTTGTTAATGTATAGTAGTATGAATATGGTCTGGAATTATTATTACAGGATATATTTAATATATATAATAGTACAAAAAAGTGTTCAGTGATATTATAATGGACAATCTTAGGTAGTGCGTGTTAGGTTAGATAGAGAAGTTATGATTAAAATGTAATAAGATAAATATGATACAACATTTAAGGGTGTTGTGTTTAGGATGTGAATGAATAAATGATAGGAGAAAAACTGAGATGATACTATTGAAGATGGTTTGAATCATTATTATGGATAATGATAGGTAGATGATAGTCGCGTTGGTATAAATGAGGAATGCATAGCTGGTGGTCATATTATATTAAGAGTGTGATATTCAATAGACAGAATGGCTAGAGATACCGAAGGAAATAATATAGTTGGAATAGAGTCTCATAAGCTCAAGTGAGATGTGAGTTTGGCTCAAAGAGAGTGTTATTCTATACAGTAGGTGATAATGCAAGTTAGGTTTTGTGAAGGGGTATGGTGTGGACTTTTCCTGGGATGAACCTTCAACATTATTGTGACGAATATACACTCAAAATGATGGGTCCGTCGCAAGTATTTCTTGTGAGTACTTATGGTGGATATTCTGTATTGAGATCGATTTTTCTCACTGGGATATTAAGAGTGACTTCGTATATATAAGGGTGGCTATTTCTATTTTCGAATTTTCAGTCCATGTTCTTATCTACTACTTTCTCTGTATGAACAGCTTTTAATAGTTATGTCTAACTGCTTAACTCACTGACTCACTACCTACAAAATCTAGGCATATATGGTAGTGAATTAAGATATAATATTAAATATAATAATAATAATTAATAATAATAATAATAATAATTAAATAAATATAATTAAATTAATATTAATTATAATATATAATAATAATAATAATAATAATTAATTAACTCACGACACGATCTGTGTGTATCTATTGTTATGAAGTAAAGGATTTCTGAAATTGTCTCAATATTACTAAATTATAAATAATTAACTATATAGTATATATTACATATGTTATCCATTTTTATCTGATAATATAAAATGATTAATAATAATTAATAAATTGACTGATGATGCTGATGTAGAAATAAGGTTTCCGATTGTTGATGATGAATTTAACCTCATATTGAACATTGGGCATTTGGTAGTGTATAGTATACATGGTACATCCCTCATACTATACTCCCTAGTAATAACCCAATGGTTAGTCCCTCTATATTGAGTACTGTAATACCCATAATCTTTATCTACTAACAGGAGTATTAGGGTAATCTACACCGCTTTCACATATTCAGACCATAAAACAATTTATTATCAAATTATATAATTTAACTTTTTTATTCAATTATATATATAATATTATTCCCTGGTAATGGTAAGGAGAAAGAATCTATACTAGCGTTATTGTATTCTAGCGTAGTTTATATTGTACGGATTAGGCCAAATACTCTAGATAGACGTAGGTATTTTGTATACTTGTGACAATCTCGTATACACTTAATACTTTCTAATGCTAAGGTGAATCTAATGCATGTACTCGGACTAGTACGTTGATAGCGTTATTAATGACAATATCTTTGACTATTCATTTTCGGTGAAATTGTACGAATCGTCTGAGTACATGGAATTAGTTAATAAAGTAA
>JABUQX010061565.1:30000-35000 GCA_015478945.1 Trachelipus rathkii
TGTATAAGAATATATAAGAGCAATGTAAAAATCCAAGTTGCCTCACAAACAACTATAAAAGTCACAGAGGGACCAATAAAAGTCTTAAAATTGAAAATTTTATTAAGTAATTTGAATTTGGAAAATATAATAACAGTTAACAAGATAAATATGAAACCATCCTAATATCACACACACATGCAAATTTTATGACTAGCTTACAGTGATCAAAAGAAAAATAAAGTATGAAGTGCTAAACATTGATTTATATATACTGTACTGTAAATATCAATATTATAACATTTTTTTTAACATCAAACCAATAGACAGTAACCTTCCAATTATAAAACAACGATAAACTAGTTACCTGTAAAGATACTTTGCTCTTGCATGTGGAGCAAGTTTACTCCAAGAAGAAAAAGCTTCATTAGCTTTGGTAACGGCAAGATCTACATCCTCTGTATTTCCTTGAATTGTTTCTGCTATTAAAGATCCATCACTTGGACTGTGGGTTGCATAGGTTTTTCGGTTTTCAGGGGAAAACCATTTATTACCAATAAAATGACCAAATTTTCTATCATGATCAGTTAACCAAGCCTAGTAAAAATTTAATAATAATAATTCCATTCAAAACAATTTATTCAGGAAATGAACAATATATATACATTATTAATTTTAACATGTTAGAGTACAATATTAATATAATACATTTTCTGAAAGGGGGCTACTAATTGCAACACAATGTAGTGTCCTATGAGCCCCAAAATAATACCGTTGTGATTAAATTTAAGGAATTGGGTATAAGGATTGAGCTTAATGTAATCCCAAAACCAATTTGATACAATTAGAATAAATAATAATAATAATAATATAATAATATTTATAGATATAATGGGGAAAGTATTTTGTGAAAGATATATATTTTTTTTATTATGAAGATAACATAATAATAATAATAATAATAATAATAATAATAATAATAATAATAATAATAATAATAATAATAATAATAATAATAATAATATATTTTACAGGTTATCACCACTCATGGGCAAGGCCCTTTTCAAGGAATGGGCAGAATTATGAAAGAAAACCCACCCAAACCTAAAGCAAATCTTTCAGGTGAGCACAGATTGAGGTCTTAAAGAGAGGAAATAAATGGACAGCATTAAAAAAAGGTGGCAAGGAGTTCCACAGAACAGAGGTAGCTGGAAAGGAAGCACCAGAACAATTAAGCCTGGGGTTTCCAATATTTACACAAAATTCACAAGAAAGCAGGGCACCTCTTGTTCTATAAGGGCAACATAATGGTGGTGGAATACGAGAGGTCAATTCCTTTGAGCACCTGCCATTGCAGTAGCTATAAAATAGAAATAGTGCACCAGCATCACATCGAAAACATAAGAGGGTATTTAGCCTTAGATTCGACCCTATTCAAATGAAGGAAAAAGGGCAAAAACTGCAGCCCCCCACCCCACCTCACCCAAATGTGAGAACAGTACTCCATACAAGGGCAGATAAGACCCTTATATAATTGATGTAACTATTCAAAAGAAGGGTAGATGAGACCCTTATATAATTGGAGAAACTATTCAGAAGAAAAAATTCTGACAACCTGAACAGAAATCCAAGCTTCTTTGAGGTCACCTTAGAAACTGATATGATATGAGGTTTCCAAGACAATTTATTGTTAATGTTCAGACCAATAATTTATATGTTGTTCATAGGTGAGATGGGAGAACCTTTGAAAGAGAAAAGTTGGAAGGTGTTTAAGGGAGGGAGATGTGATATGCCAGTATTTCTTTATACTATTCCTCCACTTCCATCCTGTGTCCAAACTATATTAAATATTTAATACATATTTGGAAATTATTTTATTTAGTTATCCTTCACATTTTTATTTTATAGTCCCAGCCAATGTATGCACTTTTTCAGCCAATACTCAATGATTGTTCAAGCAATTACATATTCAAATATTCCTGCATTTTTCATTTGACTTGCAAAATGTGCAAACTTAGCTGTTCTTTTCCATATCTGTGTGCTTTTTAATTTTATCCTATTACTGCAGTGTTCATCAATCATTTCATTTCTAAATTGATTTTGTTCTCAATCTTTTTAATCCAATGTTCACACCTCTTATCTGTTAAACACAATCAGAAAACAAAGGTAGTAAAAAGGAAATTATCACTTACTTTTAATTCAAACTTAAATCTTCTTCCTTTCCTATTTTCTTAGATTTTAGTACCCGACTTCCTCCTTTCAAAAATAATCAATATTAACTTAGCATATTTTGCAATATCTTCTCTTTACTGCTCTTAATTTTCAACAATACTTTGCTGCAGAGTTTTCTTCTATATGAATTTCAGAAGCTTAAAATGTTACAAATGAAACCTATGCAACATCTTCCTGTTCTCTAAATTCTCCACCATTTAAGCAATTTGACTATGAAAATTTCTTGTTACGAAGGCAAGAATAAATAAGGATATTTATTATGATAAAGTTCAGTACGGTTTTATTAAATAAACACAGGCTTATAATAAAAACAAACTTCTATTACAAAATTCAATATAACTTTACAAGCAAAAGACAAAAAGAAAACAAGAGATATTACAAAGTCAGGAATTATTAAAGACATTCCCAGTCTAAGTCCTCAGTTGGCATCACACTGAATGGCTTGGCATAGGTATCAACTAATAAATTAATACAATACATCAGTTTACTCACATTATCATGCAATACAAGCTACATAAAGAATACTACATAAAATTATGACATGAAACTATGGTCACCAATCCTCAGTAAGGAATAAGAATTTAATTTTTTTAACATCATATATTTCTATGAATAAAACAATGCATAAAAGAAATATTCATACAAATGAAATGTTAAATCATTGAAACATAATCCTGACATTATCAATGTCACACAATTTGAGATCTAAAGTCTAAAAAAAATTATAGGGGCTTATAGAAATCTAGAACAAAAAATTAAAAAAATACGGAGAAAAAATTGGGTAAAGCTTTACTACTTATCTTTTAATAGAATAAAATAACACTATGTAACACAAAAAATGTTTGTTCTGTTTTTTCTTTTGTTTTTTATTCCGTTTTTTATGTAGATTCCAAATATGTCTTTAGTTTTTCTCTGGCATCGACTGTTTTTGTGTTACGACGGCAGGAAGTATTTATTGGCATCCCATTTTGTATGGTGGTTACCGTTACAAAAAAAAATTTCTGGTTTCTTCTCATTTTTTTATTGTTTTTAATTTAGTTTCTTATGCAGATTTCAAATATGTTTTTAGTTTTTCTCTAGCATTGACCGTTTTTGTGTTACGATGGCAGGAAGTATTTAACCACAATACAAAATGAGAAGATGCCAATAAATACTTCCTGCCATCGTAACACAAAAACGGTCGATGCTAGAGAAAAACTAAAAACATATTTGGAATCTGCATAAAAAACTGAATAAAAAACAAAAAAAAATCGGAAAGAACAAAAAAAAAATTTTTTGTAACGGTAACCACCAATCACCATACAAAATGCCAAATAGATTTACTTCCTGCCGTCGTAACACAAAAAACGGTCGATGCTAAGAGAAAAACTAAAAAATATATTTGAATCTGCATAAAAATTAATAAAAACAATACAAAAAAAAAAATTCCGCTCTCAGAAACAAACAAAAAAAAAAAAATCTTTTTTTGTTACATAGTGTAATAATTCTAAAACTTTTAGAAAGAAAAAAATAAAAGGTTTGTAAATAACTCACTTTGGGCATGTTTGCTGTGTCTTCTAGGCAGAGGTCAAAGTCTGCATTTTGACGTTTTAAGTAGAAAATTGTAGGTCTTGAATTTTCAAAACTTACTTTAATAATTAGTGTATGAATAAATTTCAATTTAAGATATTTTCAATTCTATCTAATAAATATTTATACTTACATATTATATATATATATATATATATATGTAAATAATATATAAATAAAGATATTATATATATATATATATATTATATATATATATATAATCTTTATCTATATATATATATATCTTTTCTGGTATCGGTACATCCCTAATATATATATATATATAATATATATATATATATATTATATATATATATATATATATAATATATATATATATATTATATATATATATATATATATATATGGTGAGTCGGGAGGAACGGAGGCAGGCAAAGGAAAAATGTTACCTTCATAGTCTTCATATGTTTTTGAATATGAAAATTGATAAAACTCAGGAAATTAAAGATACGCCGTTTTTTTTGTTTTTGCCCAAAAACATTTCTGAGCCAAGATATAGGCCACCAAAAGAATGGCATAACCGGGTACCATTTTTCAATTTGATTTTCGACAAAAAAATTTAAAGTGCTGTATCTCTGGAACGGTTCAAGATATTTTGATGCGGTTTTTTTTTATTTGAAAGATAATATTTTTCTGTTTAAAATGATATACTCTTTTTTTGAAATATGTGTACAACTTTTATGGCTACAGCCTTTTTCCATTTTTTTTTTTTTAATAAAAAATTAAAAAAAAAAAAATGCCAATCCCAAATTTATTTATTTTTTTACTGTTGGTGAGTACTATTGAGTACTACATTCCCTGAAAAGGAGAACTTCCACTTTTGAGTTTAATAGGTTAAATCTCACCCTAGCTACTTTTAAGCTACTTTTTTTGTTTTGTTGTTGCAGGGCTTTGATTGGTGGGGGTTTATATGGGTTTTGATGTGGTCTGAGTAGATTCCCATGGTTTCCGAGTTGATTGGTCCCCAGTCAAGGGTGAGGGGGGGTTGAGCCCCCTAAATACTATTAATGCTCGTAGATGGATGAAATTTGATGAGTGCATTGAAGAGGGTGAATGAAATAGAATCCTGATGTTAAGTCAAGTGGCGGAGCACATGAACCAGAGCTGGAGCTTAAGCCTGATCCGGAGCTGGAGCCTGATCCGGAGCTAGATTGAAATTCTGGCTCCAGAGTCAAATTGAGTCAAATGAGGTGTTTTTA
>JABUQX010061565.1:40000-70650 GCA_015478945.1 Trachelipus rathkii
CCTATTTTGCCATAAATGAAGTATAAGGTGTGGTTCCTTAACCAAGAAAGGATAATTTATATTGGTTTCCAAGGTGATACTGAGTTTATAAAGGGATAGGAAGTAAAATTTAATGCTGGTATCCCTACCCAGGATGCAACAAGAGCCCTGAGTAATAAGCTTCCCAAAGGGAGACTCATTTAATAAGGTAGTAACCCTAGTTGGTTTTTTAAAGATACATTTCCCTCCCTCCCTACTCTGCACCACCAGTCCACCACAATAACCCCAGAACTTGAACTTTTGAAGAAATGTGTCAGCTCATCACCACTCCCACCAAGTCCATCCTGTTCTCCCATTCCCTTCATCTCTTTGGTGTAGCTGAAGCCAAAACCGGATTCTTTACCCCAGCAGACAGTGACAATCCTCTATCTCCTTGAAGGGGTGGAAGCCGGACAGTTCTCACCCAGATGAGTCTTCTCCATCAGCTTCTTAACCGAGAATACCACATTCGTCATCATTTACAAATGACGGGAGCCTGGGCTACATAGCAGGTAGTACTGTGGTAAACCTTACTATTTAAATATTGTTTAGTGATAAGAGGAAAAAGAAAAAAACTCTGCTAACTTTATGGACATTGAAAAATAAATAACCCAGTTCACAACTTCACACTATGACGCAAAATTCAAATATAACTATTTTCTGTCATTGGGCTCAATAAGAATCAAAGGATCAGAAACCCTGGTCCTGTACAACAATGGTTAGCACAGAAAACTAAAAGTCTATGGGTTAACATCACATAGTTCAAGTGGGAGAGAGTTAAATTTCTCTCTGCGTTATATTTCATATATTTCAACTTATACTATATTAAACTTATAGAATATACGTATATTTTTTGTTTTTTTGTTTTTTGTTTTTTTATTTCCAGATATGTATGCATTATTGTGATATGTGTCGGGCTTTTGTATACTGTAGATCTTAGAGGTACAAATATTCAATAAAAAAAAATTCATTTTATATTCCATTCTGGTCAGTCTTGACATGCTGACCACGAAAATGAAATAATTTTTAATACAGAAAGACATTTATCGATATTTTATATTAGGCCCTTTAGACATTTTTTATTAGAGTATTTGACTAGTATTTATTCCTAATTAGTTCCAGAAATTTGAAAAATACAAATGCATAATATACAAATATAAAATACATCTGCATGGCACAAAAACATGTATAAGGGGGACTCTGCCTCCGTACTATCATACTATCCCGATCCGTGAGTGTTGGTAAATAAAAGTTTTAATTTTTTCATCCACTCACGAGTGGCGTTACGTATAAGAAGGAGCCCTTCGTAGACAAACGTTCGTGTGTCATGCATTTGTATATGTAAAATTTCTAGAATTAATAGGAATAAATTAGAGTCAAAAGTTCTAATTAAGAATGTCAATAAACATCGATGTGTATTTAAAAGAGTATCATATATTTATTAGTTTCGTGATCTATGTGTCAAGATTGCATATTGTGCATTTGAATATTCAAAATTTTAGAATTAATTAGGAGTAAATGACAGTTAAAGGCTCTAATGTAAAATATCGATATTTGATATATATCGATCTATATTAAAAATAATTATTATTTTTGTGATCAGCGTGTCGATCAAGATTGATCAAAATCAGCAATATAGGATTTTTTTATTATTTTGAAATCCGTACACCCTAAGGGCCTAAAGTATACAAATTAGGTACCATGTATGGAATAAAAAAATCGCTAAATGGATTATTAATTTTTTATAATAGACATGCAATGACCGAGTTTTATTGAAAGTAATAAGGGTACGATAAGAGTTTTTCATCTAATTTAAAATAATTATTACTAAATTTAGGTAGCGCTGAAAATGGATTTAAATAAAGCCGTTTTCGATTTTGCATTTTTGCTTACGAAATTTAGGAAAATGCTCAAGTTGCGTTCCATTTTGTCAAATTTAGCACAAATTTAGGAAAATGCTCACCAAATACGTAAGGAATTCCTAAATTTTGTTAGGTTGCTTTCCCGTGCTTACCGAATTTATAGGAAAATGCTTATGAACAAATGTAAACAAACAAGATGGCGGCTGTAATAGGTCGTTTGATTTGATGAATATTTCATTTATGAAATTAGCTTTAAATCTAATTTCTTGCAAATCGAATTAACTCCATCATCAATAGTTGAATCAATTATTTGTAATAAAAACCATGTTATTTTTTTTATTTCCTGTTTAATTCCGAAAACCACGTGCTCCAATCAAAACAGCTGACATCAATAAATATTTGTAAAAACCTTCGATTCATGCCCGAAATCTCGTGCTAAAACTCTGGATTACGCATTTCTTACCTGAGCGTAAGAACATAATGCAAAATCGAAAACAGCTCTATATGGTTTGAAAAGTCAGTAAGAAAACAAGAGTAAATGTGCATGGAAGTCTTTTGTCCTGGCTTTCAACCTTTTTTTAACAAATTAAATTATATATATTAATATATTAATAATATATATATATATATAATATAGATATATATATATATATATACTATATATAATATATATATATATAATTATAATATATATATATATATAATATATAATATATATATTATATATATAATATGTATATAAATATATATATATAATAATTACTATATATATATAATATATATATATATATATATAATATTAATATATATATATATATTATTATATATATATAATTATATATATATATATATATATATATATATATATTATATTTATATATATATATATATATTATATATATTTCTATATTATATTAAATATATATATATATATATATATATATATATATATATATATATATATATAATTTGAATCGAAACTGGAGCTTTAATTAACTGATATTCAAAACCCTGGATAAAAGACTAAAAAGGAAATCTCGGACTCCAAGCCACTTACTGCCGCGTAGATTATGCTACCGTCGACATCTTTTTATATTGTTTAATATCTTCGGGAAGGTATCTGACAGTAAAATCGTTGGAGGACCCAACAAGTGGCGACATTGGACTTGTTAAAAGCAGCCACCCAATATGTATTATATGGGAGAAGCTGCTGGAAAAGAAAACTAAAAAACAAAGTAAAATAATTTATTACTTTTTACATAGTATTAAGGAATCATTAAGGAACCATATTAAGGAATCACTACTGTTACTTTTATAATAATTATTATAAAAGTAACGGTAGCGACAGAGGCGTTAGATTCTGGGAAGAGGGGGAGGGGAATAGTGATAGTGTCACTGTTTCTTGTAATAACGCTTCAGATCTCTGTATACACTATATCACGTTAATTTTGACAATAATCCTCAATGTGCCATTAACAGCCAAAATAACGCATACCATATTAATACGTTATATCTACGTTTAGTGCGTTTATTTTGCCAACCCCTTATCCGTTAATAACGCAAACAAAGGAGTTATTCTGCTCTATATGCTTTTATTTTGTCAGTAATCCTCAAGGTGTTATTAACAGCCAAAATAACGAATACCATGTAAAAGCGTTATTTCTAGGTTTAACGCATTTATTTTGTCAACCTTTTAAGCTTAAATAACACAAACAAATGCTTTAATGGTTCTACTTGCTAATGCGTTTTCTTGCCAAGCACCATCAATGTATTATTAAGAGATAAAATAATGTATGTGTGAATGTGTGAAATATACGTGTTAATTTATTCATTAACACCACATCCCTGGTGATTGATAAAATGAACGCGTTTAAAATGTATCTCGGGAGGGCTCAATTTTCGTAGGAGGGGAGCGGCGGGCTTCCAAGTTATATATATATATATATAGTATTATATATATATAATATATATATACTCATACATTTTTTAGGTTTATAGATATTTATGTAGATATTTATGTATATATATTATTATATTATATATTATATATAATATATATAATATATATTATATAGTATATTACTGGACTTACTCAACATTTTTAGGTTTGCAGAGTAACGCTTAGAAGATTGTGCGACCTCTGATATTCATTGATCACTATTCTCAAAGTTGACTTCTCGAGATTTGGCTTGTTGGAACTATGCAACTGATGTTTTTTGTATCTTCCCTGTTGTACATTGTTATGATTCACAGTCAAGTGAAGTAAGTAATGTTGGAGTTGATAATCCTGATCCTTGCGAAGAGAAACGATTGAATTTTGCAGATCAAACTGATCTGTTTAAGGAACAAGAAACCCATACGCAGAGAGAAATTATTAAAATATAGGGCAATTCTTGGCAAGAGAATTTTGAGCCATGTCCGCTAAAACCAAGCTTCGGGTATTTCTGATTGTGGGATCAAATCGATCAACACTCGATATAATACTTTTTTTGGTCAAAAGATATACCAGAAATCTGAGTCTTTTAGACCACCTGATTAACTCCTTCTGATTACAAGCTTTTATTTTACTCATACATTCATCACTCCTTTGTTATTAGGATAAAGATATTAGATGATACAAATAAATTAATAACACCTCTCTCGCTTGATTAGGGCTCTGGCCCGTGAGGTGTGAGATCTGTAATATATACTATATATACTATATATCTATATATATATATATATATATATATATATCCTATTAGAATATATAGATATTGACTATGGTGGTGAGATCCCAGTCACATTATCTATTTATCCTACAATTAGTGGTTCAAAATATAACACGATGCTTGAGATTACCATGCGTGAATTATATAGCATAAAGTGAATAGTATTCATCCTCATGTGAGATATAGTACTCCAAATTATGAAATTTTAAAAATATACATTCCCTATAGTAGTTGGTGTGTGTGTTGTGCGACGCATGTTGACACATGCGTTGTGTGATGACCTGTAGTGTGGCGATTATGTGAGCTATGTGTATGATTGGTGCCACACTGCATACTATTAAGGTGTACATAGTCTCAAGCAACCGACAATAATTTTTTGACATAAATTAAGTACATCTCTCATTGGAGATTTTATCATGGAATAGAGATTACGCAAAATGATGTTACCTATCGCGCTACTTAAAGTTCTTTTGAATCTTTAGAGACGCACAAGCTTCCATACTACCTTCTGAAAAAGTTTTTGTATGAAATCAAAAGTCTTTATTACCATAAATGTCTCATTATATAAATAACAATATGATGGAGTTATAATTCTTCCGACTACCTCATAACGCAGATATAGATATAAACGTACTCTGCAAACCAAAAATGATATAAACTTTTCTTAAAGTCAGTTATGAGGAACCATACAATCAATAACAAAATCAATAAAATTTACAATAAATAAATATAAATAAAAAAAACTATGCTCTTAAATATTGAGTAAATTAGCTTTAAATTAAGAAAATATCAAAGTATCAAACATATGCTTTGGTGTTAATATCTTGTTGTCTAAAGGTCCCTAATATCTGACAATAACTAACCTGACTTAAAATAATTATATTTATTACTGTCAATTTATTCCTAATAAATTTCTAATACATCTACTTATACTATTAAATAGTGATTATTTATCCATAGTACATATTTGTAAATGTAACAATTAAATAGCTAGTAAATAATTCATTATATTAGTCCCTTTATGTGAGACCATAATAAATTTTAAATTAAACTGCCCAAACTATTCCGAAATGCCAAGTCTCTATTATATCACTACTAAAAAACTTATTCAACTACTATCTATGGAAAATTAAGAAGTTATAGCATATTTATCACTTTCACATAGTCAATTAATGCATGGAATCAACTTAATAAAAAAACAAATTATTTTGTTATTCACTACTACATATTTATTAGATATAGACACGCTTAACATTAGTAGCTATTAACAGACACTTATCTTATATCCTGAAGACAAGCGACTGGTGTTGATGTAGCCGTCTTGTATACACTAATAGCATAAAACAATTCCACTGAAAAGGCATAAGTTTAGCGCTGTACTCTTAATTGAAAAAATCATATGTGAGTCTACTTGACATTCTAACGCACTTGAGATGAAAAGAAATTAGTTATTTTTTTATCCTTTTTCTAAATATATCATCATACCTTACAAATTTTTATGAGCTGGTTTCGAATTCATGCGCATCGTTAGCCAGACATGTGAGGGTGTTTGTAACGAATGTCGCCCCTCTCGATTCGTCTTACTCCAACTGTAAGCCGAAGATAACTCCGAACTATGGTCTGTCGACAAATCAGTACAATCTTAACTTGTGACCTCGTTGTTGATTATATTCTCTCTAGCTAATAAAAAATAAAAAAATACAACGCATTTGTCCTCTCATGGTGAGCATTATGTAAGACAATTCCTTGTTTTAAAGATATTGCAGTCTAACTTGCGCGCCCCCTTAACTCTGTGAGTTCTCTGAGCTGAACTCTGTTCCATTCGCTATATCTCAAAAAAAACATCTCAGTGATTATTCTCCATACATCAACATAATTGAAGACTTTAAAATTTTTAAAAGCGTTATTTTTTTTTATTTATTTTTATTTCATGGATAAAAAATGTATATATACATACTTATTATAAAATTATATTCATTCTTCTATTTGTAGCTTTGTGATCAGATCTATTTAGTGATTCACATGCCTTCCTGCGCTTTCTTCTCTGAAAATGGTTCGTGGCCTGGATCATGTATAATAACCCCTAGATTTATTAAGATATACTATACTTATCTAAACTATGGCACAGTATTTAAACTCACAGATTATAGAATATTATTATACTCTTCTTTTCCATCATCATTAACAAATTTTTTTGTAAATCTATAAAAAGAATCTATCTTCATTTTTTATTTCTAAGGACAAATAATATATTAAAAATCAATGTACTCTCCCTGCTTTACAAGAATTAAATTGAGAACATGAATTTCTAATTTCTATCTATTAATATATATCTAATCAAATTAAGTTCTTTTCTTTTATTAGAATTGAGAGTTATATTTAGGCCCAAATGCTTTCTTTATTACCATTATACAAAACTTATTATACTGGCTCTTTTTTAAACTATATATAATATACTCAAAATATCCCTTGAATTTCTGTTTTATTTTTATTACAAATTATATTTACATACGCTGCACTGTGCGAGTCCACTCAAAGAAAAATTTTCGATTTTTAATTTTAATTCTATATTCAGATATCTTTATAAACTTCGAGCTTTAATCTTCAAGTAATTGACTATCTTATCCAAATCCTATTGCTAATAGTACATCTAATTAAGTCATTTTACTTACTATCACCTCATTTAGTAATTTTCTTGTATCTTTCATCATCTCACCAGCTGAGTCTATCCCTAGTGAACACGAACCCTTTCTGTATTCACTCATCTTGACTTAAACTCTGCTGCTGCTCTTTTTAGTGTGTCCGTCGCAGAGACCAAAGAATGAGCTTGTCAGTAACAATTCTCAGCTCATATTCTCTAAAACTTCTTACTGCTCGTAAAACTATCACCATATAATAACTCTCTTCAGGAAGAAAACTGAGTGACATCATCCCTGTTTCAGTTGACGAGCCTCTAATGATTATTCATCCTGATCTATGAAAACCTCTCTCTTCTCTTCTTACTTGTCCTCTGTGCATAAGACCCAGAATTTGGAGCTCCTTCTCAGGTACATTGCGCCATCTCACCATAGAGTTCAAGGCATTCCTTCTTGCAAGTTGACTTTGCGACAGCAATATAAATATGTAAGGGCCCTGCCTTGGCGTTTGCCTAAGACGCAACTTTTTTTTTCGCAACCTTGTGACGGAGCCCTCACGGAGTCTATATGAGGACATCTCTCATGCTTGCCGCTTAGCGACGATATAGCTTACATTTCTTCGTATACCATTATATACTTATCCGAGATATATACTTCCCTAGTTTCAATGTTTGCTTGTCATGAATGTCAACGTTTATCAATTCTTGTTTGGTTATGTCTATTCCTTTAACTTTTAACAGACTGCATATCCACAAAGTAGTAGTATTTTATGAATTGATAATTTCACACCAAAAATGAAAAAGTAGAGAAACTAGAAATTATATTAGTGCTACTCTCCAAGAGACAGAATAGTTTTAATCAAACCCTGGTTCTACCCCTTCGGAAAGTTCTTGACTGACCCACTCATCGAAACGTTCCAAATATTTCACACCTTTCTAATAATCTGAAGCTATACCCAGGGAGTCACTAACAGGTTTAATTAAAAAGGTAAAGTATATTTAACTTGCATAAAACTTGTAAAACAATAGAGAGATTCCCGCAATTTAACAGTAATTTCCCTATAAAGTCATAACATCCCAATAGGGATTTTAAACATTGACCCAGTGTCAATATTTTTTGAAAACAAAAAAACTAAAAAAAAATTACCAGTCATTGAACAAAAAAGAACCATCAAACTTTCTGAATATAACCCCAATGTTATCGTACAACTAACTAAACTCTAAACATTCCATAAAATTCTGAACTTGACTATTATTACCCTAATCGAAAAATCACTCCATTTGTTTACATCCTTTTCAACCGCATAGTCATATATTTAATGTGATACATGTATTTTATATTAGAATATTGTATTGAGTATTATGAGTTTTCAACATGCCATTGTATAACAACCAATAAACAAACACTCATCATCTCGCCAGAGCATCCAAGAGAGATTACACTCATCCTGATTTTATCACTTTAATCTGTATATCAACTATGATCTAAAGCTTAAGAAAGCCTTGTCATCCATAAAATTCTGAACTTCTCTTATTACCCTAATTAAAAAAAGAGTAACGACATGATGAACAAATAAAAATTTCGCATGATCATTCTATTAACTATCTAATACTCTCACTATACCACACACATGTCAATATAACACATTTTCTTCCCTACGCACCCCTTCTGGATTAATAAATCATTCAGATATTTCTTCCTTCCTTATCTTAGTCTTTTGCTGCTCTCTTGTTGACTTATCTCTAACTACTTCTACTCTCCAATAATCATGAGTTCGAACGTCTACCACGCTACCTCTGACTCAATGCGCGAATCACATATATAAAACGTAAAAATTATTATACTAATATACTATACTAAAAATTTATAGTATAATTATTAAAAAATACCGTATATATATACCAATCAATGAAATAAATATTTTAATAACTTTATTTTATATAATAGATATTATTAATTTGTGTATTAAAAGATGTGGAATATATTATAATTATTTAAATATATATATATTATAATATTATATATATATATAAATAATATACTAATATAATATATAATATTATATATTAATATATAATATATTATATTATTATATCTATATATAAATTATATTTATATATTATATCATAATATATATATATAATATCTATTATATTAATATATAAATATATATATATATATATTATATAATATATATCTATTATCTATATATATTAAATCTAATATATATATCTATATATCTCTAATTTATCTATAATTTAATATTATTTATTTATATTTATTTATTATTTATTTATTATATATTTAAATATATTATTATTATTATTAATTATTATTTATTTATCCTATATATTATTATTATTTAATTATTCATATTATTATTAATTTATATTAATTTATTTATATTAATTATTATTATTAATATATATTAATTTAATTAATTTATTATTATTATTATTTATTATTATTATTATTATTATATTATCGATTAATTAATTATTATTCATCCTTCTCAGTCCCAATCCAATTAAGTAAGTCATTTATTTTAATTTTGTTTTAAATTGTGAAACTTTAATATTAATTATTGAATCTTAATTTGAAGATGCACTACTTAAATTTTATTTCAAAAATCGCATATCTAGATTATATTCAAATTCATTTCATTAATAAGATAATTTATTTCTAGACTAGTTGTCTGCTGTATAGTCCATAATTCAGTCATTCCATCCGACTAAAGTTCGTCACGTTCTCGCGCTGTCAATTAACACGTCGCGTTAACCAAGACACGTTCCACCGCGTGCTGCTTTAAAACGCCGCCCACAAGTCTAGTCTGTGTGACTAGTGAGCGTTCACTCCTGAGCAACAGTCAGCCGACTCGAATTACAGTCGTTTAATATATCAGCGTAACTCAGCTCGTCTATCTAGTCGTCAGCTCTCAAACAGAAACATGTCGTCTAATCGTAAGTTCTCTGAACATACTTTCTAAACACTTCGGCTCACACTCCATGTTTGATTAGTGAAGACAGTACACTACAGTCATTATATAATACTATAGTGATATTCGTAACAAGTAAAATTAAATGGCAAAGTATAAAAAGCATACACAGAGAAATTCTATTATACAAAAATGTGGTTAAAAACACATAGTCGATGAAATTGCCCCTTATATTAGATATAAAAAATCATAAGTTAGAAAAATAGCGTTCTCCCCGACATTGTTCCTGTTCTACAATTCCTAGTGCTCTATTAAAAACGCCACTATTATTATTTATATATCAATCTTATAATAATTTAATAATATTATTATTATTATTATTGCCAATATTAATACCTCAATATTTATTGTAAATTTGTGTGTTATTAATTGATATAATCTCACTCAATTATTATTATTTATTTTATAGAATTAACATTTGAATTATTTTATTTATTTATTATTATTCATGTATTTATAATATTAGGATTATTTATCCATCAATGAAATTAATTATTGATCATTTGATTAAGTCTTTATATGTAATGTTTATTCATCTTTATCCCATACAATAGGATATATCTTATAACAATCTATCTCACGCAATAAATTTTCGACATTAAATAACTACATTCTTCTTTCTGTGTCTTTACCTCTCATATTCACAATTATTTTAAATTAATTTATAAAACACAACACTCCTCAATATGTACTGTGATAAAAGAGCGTGATAAATATTTTATAATCTAATGCATCTTAATTACACATAATAATTGTTTAGTTTCCATGATCATTTCAGCTAGTTAATATCATATCAACTCTAAACAGTGTAGCATACATAGCCTGCCACTTAGGCGCCACAATAGAAAAACCCGTATAGTCTAACCGCAAGACAATTGACACTTGAGTCGTCTTTCGTACTCGTAATTTGCAGCTAGCTATATCCTGGCTCGCGACTACGCACGTATGATCAGGTATTTCATCTTCTACGCGAGTTAACAATACATAGTATTACACATAGTTTATGAAATAATTTGTGACTCCGGACTGAGATCTGTGTGAAATGTGATTAGCTCCTCAGACAATTCAAGCTCCTTAACTACGTATGTCGTCAATAAAATTATTTTCACAAATGAACAACACGGCAATAACGTCAAATACTGTCGCATAATCGACCCTCCTGCCTGCTAGAGATTTCCACTGACTACTTTGGTTTATCCATTTGCTCTGTTTTAGATTAACTCAATGCACTGATTAATAAGCAGTTATCATAGTCCGTACTCATATAATCTAGCTATACTTCCTGAGCCATGATGCTAAATATCCCATTGTCTTGAATATTACTCAACATCACTTCTCTCTTCTTATTAATATATGTGGTCAATCACGTCGGGGTTCTGTTAACGCTTAGATTTCGGAGAGAGTGGAAGTCCAACCGTCCAATTCGGCGTCCACATTTAGATCTCATGATGTGCGATATTCCTCCGTCTCTTCCAGTCTTTGAGTATACCTCTAGTCTATCAGTTTTTTAAACACGATATGCACAATTACTTGCCCTGTAGTGAATGGTCGAGAGATTTAATATAACATGAGTGGAACTTTAACGCGCATTGTCATAGTTACGTCGCAAAATATCTTCTAATAACTGTGTTTAAACAATCTACTATACGCATTCTTTCATGATACTCTCTCATCTTGATCACTAAGACTCCGACAGCACATACATTCTGATAGTACATCCTCCTGGATTGTCGTAGACGGCTCTATATTTCATCTTCCGTAACTCTATATCTATAGAATATATGATGCTTCCACAACGTGTGAGAATGCGCGTAACATCTTAATTAATGAATTGTCTATCTTTATGACAACTTCATTATCGAATTGAAAGCTGGGCAGTATAAACTTGCGCTGCGAGCATGAGTGAATAATTTACTTCAGTGTGTCATCCACTAAATTTAACTGTATTAACCCCTGCCTAAACCAGTTATATATTTAAACTAACGTCTTATTCGCCCCTGTATGGAATAGACCTTGTCCACCTGAATGCTAACAATAACTGTTTATAAACTACCATCTTGTTAGGTGGATTAACTTGATATCTCATCCTCACTACTCTTGTTTGCATAACGTGCTTGCATGCTATAGCCAAAGAAGCACACTTAAATCGTGATCCAATATCGTTCTAATCCCTTGACCCTTCCCATTCAATTCTGTCTTATCGTCCGTCATAGAATTATTATCTCCTGAAGTCTCAATCACTAATTCTATAGGTAGTTACACTAAACGGAACTTCGTCTACGAAGAAACCTATGATATGAAACACATGACTATACATTTCCTCAAAGCCGCTAAGTCATTTGAACGTGCCCCTTCGTTCTAACTCGTACAAGATACCATGAGAGCCTTATTTTCTAAGATCCTTATATTGTGTGAAATATTTCGGAGAACATCTCCAATATTACTCCCCGATTTTGTGTTTAGTACTCCTCCTTCTCCCCAGACTTCAAGTCCTAAAACAACTTCTTTTTTGTTGAAACTGAGACAACCTTTCACTTCAATTATGGTGCTCTCATATAACAGGTATATTATCTACATCTTCCTCTCTCTTTGAAATATTTCTAGCGTTCTACGCCCACTAATTAAGTGAGATTCTGACTCTGATGAATCAATGGAATCTAATTGAATTTTACTTTCCGTTACTTTGTTATCTTTGCTTTTTCTTATAACTTTTTTAGTTCTTATTTTGTAATAACTTCCATTCAATTTTAGAGGAATAGTCTCTCAGTACCCAATACGCAATTTAAGTGTGATAATATGAGCTTATATAATACCCTCCAACCAGTCCAATAATGAAAAGTTACCATTAGGACTAATTACCTATACTTATATATATAATATCCTCATTATGGTATTAATTGCACTTTATAATTTAATATAAGTAGAATTAGCAGCAATTAAAATTTTAATAATGAATACAAATAATATGGCAGAGAAAGTGTCTAAAAATATTACTTACCAGGTAACTACTGATTACATTTATTTGTATTAATATAGACTTGAACTCACCATAATTCTTATATACTAATGATACTGTTAATATATGGCAGAAAATGTCTCGAGAAATTACTTTCTCGTATATAATAAATTATATTCGAGATAATATATAATATATATCTATAATTAATTAATTATATTATATTATATATAATATATTACTATTAATATTATATATTATATTATATATATTAAATGAAATAACTGATTTATTAGTGGTCGTCGTCCTATGTTAGCTACGTACTAATTAATATTTATTAATATTTATTAATTTGCTCGCGTGATATAATCTTAATAAAGATTGGGTCTAACTACTACTGTCATTAAGAGACATGTCACTTTATGTAAGCTATTAAGGAATTAGCCAAAAAGCCAAGTAGTATTATAATATAAATAACTTATATATAATAAATAACTCATATTAATTGAGTATATAATATATATAATATATAGTATATATAATATCTCAGTATATATATATTAATTATATATATTATTAATATAGTTATATATTAATGATATATAATATATTATATATATATATTAATTATATATATTAATACTTATATACATATATATATATAATATTAATATATTATAAATCTATATACTTGGAGATATAATGTAACTATAGTCACTTTATAAAAAGGAATAGTCTAAACCGTATACATATATCGGAACGAACGATTGTATCGATCCTAATATTTAATTCTTTTTCGATATTATATTCATAGGTCATCAAAATTGATCAAAAACCTTTCTTTTATCTATTTTTATGTTTTCAATCTATAGAGAAATCACATTCCTTTCCACAGTACTTAACACATGTCAGCTTAAATGATAGGAAACTAAGTCTATGTGAAACTCTCACTATACTAGTTAAAGTTCCTTCCAGAGCGGACGTTGCCCCTCGTATGCTCCCATAGAGAAGATAAAAAAGCGAATATAAAGTAGATTAAATATTTAACACTATAACAATAAATGATATTAATAAATTTCATTGTCTCTGTGAGGCAAACTATCTTACTATTTGATTCAGCGCATCTTGTATCTACTTTAAATGTGCGCCGTATACTTAATTAGAGCTAAACTTAAGTTGAGATTGTGACTATCTTGGAGAAGTGAGATGCATTTGAGTGTTTCGACGGCGTGAGTATATCGTTCGGTGTATTTTACTATAATATCGTGTAATATACTATTTCTATATAATGTAGTCCTAAGCTCTTTCTACACTATTTTAATAGGAGAAAGAGTGACAGTATATAATAATGGAAATTCGGAATACATATTTGTAACGACAAAACGAATAATAAACTTTATATAGATGTAAACAATATAATTAGTATAAGGTATCTTAATTTGCTACTAAGATAATATTTAGTTTAAAAAGGAAGATAAATTTCTTTTATAAGCAAAAAACAAAAATAGAATTTACTGATATCTGCTAATAATTTATTATTATGAGTTTTAATATTATTAATAATTATAATAATAATTATATATCTATATAACTGTCATATATCAATATATAATAACTCAATACTATCAAATATAATATTTATAATATTATATATATATAATATATCTATATAACATAATATATATATACTAAATATTACATTAATTATATATTATATATCTATATATATAAATATCTATATATAATTATATTATATTATATATATATAATATTAATATTATATTTTAATATTTATTTAATATATAATATATATCCTTACGAATATAGTAACTATTCCACAGACAAATAAAACTCAGACCATATTTGGGTATACGTAGGCTTAGTAAACATATAAAGAGATGGACACAAAGAATATGAATCAAAAAAGCTAACGACATATCGTTAGGACATCACCAGTTCGTCATAAGAGAGAAAATGCATTATGAACTAAATGTCATCGCAACCTCTTAGAGGGCCTGGTTAATTTATACTGAGCTGATAGACTGAGGACGGAATCTCTCACTGTGGTCTCTCGTTACATGTATGGAGTCATTCCCTAGGGTTAAAAATAATATAAAGCCCACGACCATAAATCACCCTCACAAACCTTCCCGTACATTTCCTGCCTGTTATTAGGCAGCTTTTCTTCCACCACTGAGAGCCCACTTCACATTATCATTATATAATAATCTTATATATATAACCCCTTCAATATATATAATTTGCATTCCTTTCCTTATTAGACTTCAATTCCACTTTTCTTCGGATCTACCCATAGCCTGGTGGATTCCCAGTAAAAACTCATCTAACTCCAATTATTATTATAACAATCCGTACTAACTACATAACTCATAACTTATAATTATCAGCATCACTTTTCCATATATGAATAACCAAACCATTCTCTCATAAATACGCCCTTTACTTCACACCTTACAACAACTACATTAATAATTTGACGTCTTCATTCAAACCGAGTGTATTTTTATCTATATGTCCTTTCATCTTACACCGAGCTAACAAGATTAAACCTATAAAATTGTCCATCTGACCGTTAATGAGAGATTACACTGGTTGGATCTGACCTAAATATTCTATACTCAGACACACACTAAGTTCTACAACACGTACTATAGCCAAGAACTGTTCCAATTATAACCGCGACACGCATAAGCCCACTCTATTAGCGCGCGCTTGTTTGCAGGCATACTACACTTATGCGGCTACCCTCACAAGTGATTATCAAGTCCTGTCCTGCAAATGTTCTGCTTTGCCGCATCCTCTAACACAACACTCAGTGCAGAAATTCTGCGCAACTATTAGCAGGTAGCAATAGTGATCAAAAAGACAATAATTCAAAAGAAGCTTGTTCAGTGTTGCAGTGGGCTAACTACTACATCCAAAGATTTGCATTGATGAATATAATAAGCAAACTCTTCCTTGATTCAATCAGAAAATCAATCCTAAATTTTTTAGCCACTCTTGTGAGCCATCTGACTCTGTAACGATTTCCTTCCCTCCAAGATCGTCAACTTCTATGCGACTCCAAAAACTCTTCACCTCTTTGCAAACCTTTCATAACAACCTTCCATATTCTGACTGATCATGCAGTCATCAAGCTGGGCTACACAAAACTCTCCCTTCTGAATCAGATCCTCAGAGAGAAATCACTTTTGACTCTCAGCCGTTCCATCTGGAAACTTTAACCTCCTTTGGGGGGCCTTGCTTCCACAAATATAATAGCACAAAGTCGATAGTCTAAATATGTTATCTGCATATATATATATATTATTACTTATGAGTGAGTTTTATTCAAGCCGAGAGATATTAGCATTCAAAAATAGTATAAGTACTTCATACCACAAGATTGTATCTCATTATTCCTTCAAGCTCCTCAATTGAAGACTTACATTTTCAACATTATAATAACATCTTAGTTGATGTTATTTAATCATAAAATACATAGTTTTTATTATAGTGATATGCTAGTGAGGATTAAGTATATAATTTCTAAATTACTTATCAACCATATTAATGACACTATATTCGAAACTGGCCATATATACTACATAATCACTTACCATACAATATACCTTAATTTATAATGTTTCTGGGATCTACTACGTTAAGTCGAGATAGTCATTTATAGGTAGTGAGAGTTAGGGACTGTGGTACATAGGTAAAATTCAGAAGTAAATTAATCTTATAATTAGTAGTGAGAATGAATGTTAGTAATTGATATTCACATATACTCAGGCTGCCTTGTTAATCTATTACTACTACTATAGCTCCAATACTCCTCCTATTCTAATAACATAAAGTGATTATATAGGTTATTGAAATAAGTATCAACTCAAACAGAAAGGGTTATGTCTATATATTCTTATCTATATCATAAATTCTGTGTCATCACTCTCGGTAACTTATTACTAAACGGCTTGATGTTATTGTCTGTCTCTGAAATATATCCTCCTCTGCGCTGGGTTTACTCCTACCTACTATAACTATACATCTATTTAAATTTCCTTTCCACACTTTCTTTATTATATTTATTTATAAGTTAACTTTTCTATTTTCCTATAATTAATTATTAATTTAATTACCAAATATATATATTCCCTATATTACTCAGAGGTAGTTTTATTCAATCATCGACTCTTTGAAAAGTACTAAAATACTTGATATTCCTATTTACCTATACCTAATATACATAACTATTTTAATAACTGGTTTATGTTAAATTGTTTTAAGATCTTATTTAACCAATAGTACATGTATTATTACTATTAAATAACTTAATTCGTTCAATATTTCCTTAAGAATAAATTCATATTACTTCCCTTTTCCTATTAATTACATCTATCAAATGCTAATCTCAACTTCGTATATATCGTAATTCCTATATAATCGTCACTAAAGGTTTTTGACTAAATTTTTATGATATAATAAGAAATATCTGAAATGTAAAAAAAAATTTTAGTAGAGTATGTTTAATAATAAAAGAGATATCGTTGCTGCATGCGGGATAGAAATAAAAGAGTGGTAAGCAGATATAAAGAAATAGTATATATATAGTTTTAGCAGAGATTGTTATATTGTTGCAAATAGTATATGTAAAGAATGATAATGAAAATAGATAAATAAATTAAAATAAAACTTTTATATAATATAGGTATTATAAATTAATTATTTATCTTTAATTATTTCACTCCTTTCTTATAGCGATGATTATATCTGATCCTTCACATATTACACACTAAGTGCTATTTTTGCTTTCATCATTATATGTTAGTTATAATAATTGCATTTATTCTTCCCATATTATATATATTATATCACCCTGAGATGATTAGAAAAGCAGATATACGAATATCAACATAAGATTGCGGCTGCCACACTCGAACTTAATCAACAAAGGTCCTTTCTCATAGTAATTATTCCATCTGTTTAGCTTAAGAAGGTTGTGCGTATATTGTATATTATTTTATCGTAAATAGAGATTCTCACCTAACCATAATGAAATACTTAGCACACAAATATTAATTATTCTAGATATTGTATCATATTACTATATTATTGAGCTAATAATAGAAATACTTACATGCTTACCATATATACCGTAATATAAATAATTAAAATATGAGCGTACCAGTATAATATATAATACATAGAAATAACAAATTGTTGAATAAAATGACCAAATAAACTTGCGGAAATAATAACATGGAAAGAAATACATTTGAGAATCAATGTAGGATTTTTTTTATTTACAAAAATCACCTTGTGACATACTCCTTCTATATCATTTATCTATATATTTTATAAGTTAGTTAATATATATATATAATTTGAATTATTGTCTTTATTAGTCATTAATTCAAAGTTACGCTATTGAGTTAATATTATATAACAACTGAAGTTGAACTCATAATTATTTATATTAATTATAATTAATTATGATCTTTATGTTTCAATATTTCTATTAATCATAAAAATAAATATAGCGTTCTATAGTTTTAGGATATCTTAGTGAGGTTGCTGTTTTATTCTGTATTTCGTATGTTAATAATTATATTTTACCTGAATATCTGCTATTTAATCTTTAGTTTACAAATATATCTTACTATTACACATCTTACATTAAACCTTCGTATATGCGGATGTGTAGGAAAAAGATAGACATTATTATATATTTAAATATTTATATTTATTATATTATATTATTATATTTGAAACTATTATTATAGTCATATTTATTTATTATATAAATTATGATTAATGTTAATTTAATAGTTTGTTAACAAATAAAAGTTGGTTATAATTTAAATCATTTTAATGATTATTGGTTTATTTAAAAATCCTAGTTTACATTTATTTATTAGTTACGTAAGATATTATTAATGTAAATTTATAATGGTACAATCATACAACCAAAAATTTGTAAATATAAGTATTATAAAATTATTCCAAATAATATAAATTATAAGATTAATATATACCTTATATATTTTATATAACTTATTTAATATTATAGTATATATGCTAATGGAATGTTATATTGAATAAATTATATATTAATGGTCTTTTTTTTCCTATATAATAAAATTGTTAGGTAATATTATATATTATAATTAGATTAATATAGTAATTATATAATATATATTATATATATAAATAAGACCTTGTGAGTATTCTATCTATAGGATCTAGTTAGATTTCGTATCTTCTATCAGTTAGGTTTATTTAAAAAAACTGGTCTCACCAATAAATATTTAGTATGCAATTGAAAGATAAATAATGTTAAAACACTTCAATAACTCCTTAAATTTACATAATGTATATAATATAAATTTATAAGTCTATTACTACTGTATAATAACTAATTATATTAGCCTATGTTTAAGCCTCTGGTAGAGTTTATATATAATACAACAGGGAAGGAGCATTAGCTGTTTGATTGGTAAATACTAAAATTTTTTAATTTTGTAATATGAAATATTGATTATAGAGGATTCTTCTACATTTTAGTATATTTCCAGGTATGTACTTTATTTATGGTTATTATAATATTTTTAATAGTTTATTTTATTTAACTAATTACATTATAAGTAATCAGGATTAAAATATATTAGAATAAATAGTCTATTCTCAATTATTAGGTATCTTAAGATTGCAATTAAAAATTACCTTAATTTAATCACAATAATATTATAATGGACTATTAAGACCTTCATTATACTACAAATTTTATATTTATTATATATAATATTTATATTATATTATCTGAATATACAATAGAATTATTATTAATATAATAGATTAATTTAATACACTAACTACTAGAGCAATATAATTATTTATAATAATATGTTTTTGCATTTATTATGCATAATATGCATTGTTCCTTAAAATGTTATTCCATTTATAAAATTATAATTTAAATTGTAATATAAGGATAATAAATATTAATAAACACCCACAGGTCTTACTTATCAACATCTATCTAAATAAATAAACTTTAAAAATTATTATAAGTAATATATTAGTTGAATTAGTAAACTAAAACAGCTGAGATGATAACTCAAAATATATATCTATATCTTATTTATATAACTTATTATATTGTATATAATAACATATCGTAATTTTGAATATATAATATTTTTATAATATTTAAAAGTACTTTTTATATAGTATATATCAAAATCTATATGGTTATTTTCCTCCCACTTAGTAGGTACCCGAAGCCAATAGCTGCTGAGAAAGCACCAATGATTATTTAATAATAATATTAGTACATAATTATTATAATTTTTTCTCACATATTAATTAAATAATTATTCACTATCTCAAATTTATCTTAACTTGGTTAATATAGCCACTCAGTAAAGTATGTATCAAGTATATGGAATTATCTTAACAGTAAATATGTAATATATTTTATAAAAAATATAAACTCCTTGTGTAACAATATAAATTTATATAAAATTATTATTAATTACTCTTTCATTATATATATATTTTTTTGAGTTTTATTATTCTATTAAGCTTATTAGTCAAATATAGGTTGTTGAAGAGTGAGTGCGCTTATAGAACTGTCTCGTAGAGCATAAGATTTATGCATAAGGGCTTATATTTTAGTTCTAGTATACCTGCTTAATGATAATGAGATGAAAGAGAGAGTAAAAATATGGTACAATGCATAGAGTATAACATGAGTGCTCCACTAGTGAACAAATCAGAATGCAGACTATGATTAGCTTTGTTAGGTGTGAGAACAGATTACTTGCTAAAGATTAAACAGAAAATGGAAGTATCGTCAATTTTATTGTGATAAACTTTAAGTGTGTGCAGAATGAAGGCGCACTATGTAGTAAATGTATATGAAGTTGTAAGGTTTTCGAAGTAATACATAGGTATAAGTTATATTTGTGACTCCCCCTCATACTCTATCTTCTTTATACTTTTGTGCTTATTTTCATATATCCTTTTTTCTTTTCTTGGTGAAATCACGAACGAGAGAATATGAAAAAATGGGTAGTGCACTGAGGAGGAATACCAATCGAGGCTGAGAGAGCACCACAAATATTTATTGATCTACTTAGTGCAATTTGTGGTAAAGGAAATCAGATAATATAATGCTGACACCTTCAGTCGCCTCTAAGATAACAGTTGAAGAGAAAATTTTATAATTTGTAATTACTGTATGTGTGCGGAACGAGCGAATAAGGGAGATGAGGTATCAGTGGGAGAAGTGGAAGGCAGAACCGAAAAGCCGTGTGTGTGAACGAGTTGAAGGTAATTGGAGTTGTTCCTGTGTGGTGGAGAGATAGGCGTGCGCCCGGGGCCGGCGTTAAAAGTGAGCATTATGCTGAACACAGAAGAGGCGATAGAGAAGAAATTACAGTGGCGGAGATTATTCATGAACAATTTTCATTGAAACAGTAGGCGGAGGTCTCAGTGCTCTTCTGCGGCTGATATTTTGCTATTACGAACAGATTTTAGTTGCTATTTAGCGCGCGATGGAGCTCGTATTTAGAAATCACCTACTGTTATAGTTATGTACGAGATCAACCTTATTTCTAGTCGTGTTATAGCCGCTCGGAGCCTCCCACGAGCGTCTAATAAGACTCCCCAAGGTGTCGACATTTTCCTCATCATCGTATCTGTTAACGCAATTCGGAGTTATCTAGTGAGACTCGTTCTTCATTTGGTGCGTATTTTAACTGCTATTTATCTTGTGTTTCTCGGTAATAGTATTATCTTGCATACCTCTCTATCTTCCTTTCAAATTTCCTTTTTGGTATTTTCTCTAGACACGTACATTGTCATTAATAAGATTAAATACCAAAGAATATTTAATTGTTAATATTAATATTAATATATAGTATTATTTATTTATTATTATTATATTAATATTTATTTAAATATTATATATATTAATTTATATTAGATTAAAAGTGTGAGATTAGGTATTGGATGGAAGAGGATTAAAAGAGAAATATAATAGAAAGAAGTGTAATATAAAAGAATTACAGTGATGTACGAAATTATTAATTGATACCAAGAATTTAATAAAAATATAATTAAATCGGTGCCCAAATTCGATTAAAATGAAGATTTATTTGTTGTGATGATTCTGAAGAAAGTTTAGAAGAGGAATAGTCTAGTGTGAGACTTGAGCTAGGTATGATACATAGGAGGGTTTGAAAGTAAATAGTAAATAGAGAGAAGCTATAAATTTAAAGTTAGCTTCTTTTAAATATAAATACCACAATTGCTTTGATATATATATACTTATATAAATCTATATACTTGAGTGAAGTACAATGTATATCAATGAATCGGCACCTAGCTTCCAATATATAATAGTGAGTTCCTAATAATAAAAAGTCTCGTGACTAAGGGCTAATGACTAAAAAGCATCTGACCGAGTGACAGCAGTACTGGCTGTGGTGAGACTACCGCTGAGAGCGTATGTCTTGCACAACGCAACAAGTTAATGAAATTACTAACTGTCATTATACCAATAGAGAACTGCGATGCGTAAGTAGAAGGCGGGCAAGGAGGTTCTTGCAACAAAATAATTATGTTCTACAATGTTAAAAGTTAATATTTATATTTAAACATGTAATTCAATTGATTGTAAATTTTAAAAATAAAAGGAATTGTCCTATATCTTGGTAACTCTTATTTTTTTGTGCTTCCTTGTGTTAGTCTTTAAGAGAATGGAATCGATATACCAACCTACCCGAATTGAACTGGCGAGGGATGCGACTTCTGTGTACTGCTGCTCATACATTGCTAGCGTATTATTTATATGATATGATAATGAAAATAAAACCTGCACATTTAAATGGATATTAGATACATAAATAGAATTATGTGAGTTAGAACTCTGACCCTTGATTAATTAAACCGGCAAGAGAAAAATATCTGATACATGAGTGTCGTTCGCAGGATTATTAATTGACCTCATCGTTGACCGTATCCTGTAGTAAAGTAGCGTAAAATTTCAATCTGAATCCCACACTAAAATTCTATAAAGGGTGGAATGTAAGTTATTGGCTACAAAAGTAGGAAAATGGGGGTCAGTGAATGTTTGAAGTTAAATGTTCAATGTTATTTTGTGAAGAATAATGCTGTGATGACTATTTAGGTACCCAAGGGGATGAACCTCTCATAAACTAAGATGCCATATAATGACTGACCTGATTTTCAGAGTGTTGAAAACCTTATGGATGATATATACTTCACTCATTATTGGAGTTGACATAAAAGGGCCTTCTACACTTGGTAGGTATTAAGAAAGTGGGTGATAAGGCTTTCACTATTTTCGCTTTAAGTCTGTATAGCTCATTCTACTTTGCTATTATCTAATAATATATTACTATACTGCGTGTGTGCTCATTTACCTATAACTCACATAAATGTGCATCAAGATCTCTCTAATTCACTGAGGTGCCAGTGCAAGCCCTTTAGATACGTACAGTGAACGGATGCAAGCAGAATTTAAAGTAATTTTATACATTTTATATGATGGCCGAGCCACACACTTAAGTGACAGATCAGTATACCAACTAATTTATTTATCATATTTATAATTAATTTAAAATTTTTATATATAAACTTATATTACAATATTAATCTTATTCATTTACTTATTCTTATTCCTTCACCTATCTAACCTATAAGTGACGTGAAAGTGAAGTATATATATAATGTATATATGCTAACAATACATACGAAAAATAAAAAGCATTAAGAGTAGTATATCATAATGTTCGAGTAAAAAAAGAAAGACCTCATACCTTACCTATAGCCCCACTCTTATATACAATTTAATTTTAGTAGATAAGTTATAAACATAGCTGTTCTATATACCTATATTAAAATAGCTTAGTAAAAGAACCTATATATATAATATAAAATCGATAGAGACCCTCCAACTATGGTAATATGCGGCTATCAATTACAGTTATATTACATTTAATTATAATATACTCACTATTAGCCTCGAGGCACAACCATAGTCCTTCACCATCATTCCATAAACAGCACCTGGCCGCTTCTCCTTTTCCACTCTATACGCTAGCGGGCAAAAAACCCAAACACAAACATTAATACAGCATCGATGACAAAGCAAAAATCACAATAAACGTGCGCACCAAATTATCAATTCACACGCTATCCCTTATCCATTATCGTACCAGTTCCCTCATTGTGGGCGCAGATCCGCAGACCCATTAACACGTATGCCATGCATGTACGGATTTGAAATACTGAAGGAAAAGACTTGATGCAGGTAATTAGTTCAACAAACCCTACGACCATTCCGGCTGGTAACGCAACAGACATGACACCTCTCCCCACAACGAGCTATTCACACGTGAGTCTCCAATATCTCAGCACTCAACATTCATCCTCGAGCAGTAAGAGCTCTATTGCTTCTATCCGTAGGGCGACTGCACGTGTCTCAAAGCAGTAGTGCCTGGCTCAATATTTTGACTCCAAAAAGCACCGTCTCGTTTTGTAAATATCAATTATACCGATCCAAATTGAACTGATTAACCAAAGATGATAGCGGAAGCAAAGCAGATAAAATTAAGGACGAATGATTCATTATGGGATTTAGAAAAAATTATTGACAGTTATTAATAGGTCTCTTTAGCCATTTAGACTCTTCAGTTCATCTATTATTCTCATAGCAATTAATTGAGGGTGAGAACACCTCTATTAACATTATCAATCATTCCAAGATATGAGAGTAATAACTCTATGAATTAAATAACTTCTATACACGCATAATTGAAGCCACGAAAAGGCCTTAGTAGCGAATAAGACACTTCTTCGTTGAAACGAGTAATAGCCAACATATGCGAAAGTACTGAAAAAAAAATAAGTTAGAGGTGAAATATTATAGTCAATATATTAATTAGAAAAATTCACGCAAATTTATCTATTATACTATGATTATTTTTCCATGCATTTATCTCTAATTATTTATAATAATGAGGTCAGATCAAGACAATCATCGTAATTATGTGTCAAGGTCCGAGCGTAAGATATATTTATGTGGTTTAACGAGTAGACATTAGGAACAGTCAGATATGGGCACTCATGCGTATATTAGTTGGGAGCGATTCTTAATGTGTCTAGAAGATGACGAGATATTTAACATTGACATGTACTTGTAATTTCCCTTTCTCTTACAATGATTATTTTCACACTATGAATGCCGGTCTAACCCTACTAACAACTCCGCCCACATCGGCACAAATTGAATCGGAAAACTGAATATGATATATAGGTGACTGTAGATGCAAAAGAGGAAGCACGAAGCTAACATCTATTGAGAACAAATTAATGTCCCACTGGAAGGAATGGAGAGTTGACTCCAGCTCTAAGCGTTGACAGAACCCCGACATATACACCTCAGAACAACCATCTTACCGACATCCAATCTACGTAATTCCTTGTGGAGAAAGAAAATTGGCCAAAAACATCCGTATGTTATTTATGCCGTGTCGCAGAAGGCGCTAAAGATGTCTGTGGTATTTGCGTAATGCTGCCCACTACACTTCCATCCTTTTGCTAGGAATCTCTAATACATCTGTGGAAGTCATGATTGCCGTAATGCGACCTTGCTATTCATTCGGCGAAAACTGTATGAATCGTATGGGTACATGGAATGTCAATGGAATAATATTTGAATGATATTTAGGTAATTTGATTTTAGATAGGAATTTGATTTGCTCGCTGTGATGAAACAAACATGAAAGGAACGGTGAAGTGATGTGTGGTGTGATGTGTATTTCTGTGTGAAAGAATGAGGGAGAGAAGGAGTGCAAACTTCTAATGAGTGACTTGTGTAGTATGAGCTTTGTAAGATTTTTTTGCTGAGTACTAGGAATTATAATGTTAAATTTGTTTGAAAAGTCAAGGTATTGTGTGGTTGGACATATGATCCATCTTGAGTTAATGTTGAAGAGAACCGTTTTTTCTGGGATATCTAAATGATGCTTGTGATGGGTTTGAGTAGGACGTCATTTTGATTGTGTTGGGCTGACCTAAAGGTTTGGATGTGATCAGAAAAGTTCAGGATGGTATATGCATTTGGAGTGTCCCGGGAGAAAATAGAATTGAGAAGTTATTGAATTTCTGTAAGAGAGAGTGTGTTGTGTAAGTTATACTTCTTTATCACAAGAGTATTCCATAAGTAATACTAGAGTTGGTTGAGGTAGAGATGGTTTATTGAAAAGCATATTGTTTTGTTTATAGAAAGGAATGTTGAAGTATGTGTTGAATGTTAATCAGTGGAGAGGCTTAGGAATGGGATAATATTATGGTCCGTTTAATGTAAAAAATAGTTAGTGAAGGACTTATGGAAGAATGAGTATAAGGAAGAAGTGGGTAGAATTAAAAATGAAAAAGTTAAATAACAAGGTAATAAGGATATGTATTTTCATGCGCTCTCGCAAGTAAATCAGTTAATGTAAACAATTGATACTTAACAGTCTGACAGCAAAATGAAGAGTGGTGTCTCGTGCATAGAAGTTGTGAAGTGTCTAAAGTGGAATTAATAATGCTAACAGTGAGTGGTGATGAAGAGAAGCAAGCGGTTAAATGTAAAAAAGAAGCTTGGTTGAAAAAAAAAAAACCCTTTTACGTTGCTTATCCTATTTAAGAGGGTAAAAACGGGGATCCACGAAATCGAACTTTAAGGCCGGCCTTCTCAAGTCTGTCGCACCAACGTGTTCGCAGTCGTTTAATTCTTGCCCCAGGTAGATACAACTCCAACTGCTGCGCGGTTGAATTGAACCAGCCGTCCTCTCGTATGAGAGTCTGCGACTCAGCCTCTTCCTTGGTTGAATTTACTAAAAACCAATGATGATTTAAACTAGGATTTGGAATTATATAAGAAAAGAATACTAAAAGATGTATACGTAGAAGAAAAAAGAGTAATGAATGTTCGGAAGAGGTGAGTGGGGGGCTTCCAAGGATATAGAAGCTCTTATGGAAGGACGTGATTGTTAAGATGAGAGTAAGGAATCTGCTTAGAATAAGAAAGGATGTACTTCGTAACTTGATGAATATGGATTAACGAGATTTGTGGAGGAACACTTCGAATCTGCATAAAATTGGCAGTAATGTAAGATTGAATGTGAATTTGGTTTTTGATGGTGCATAGAGGAGAGGTATTTTTGGTTTGGAGGTCAATAGTTAAGTGGTTATAGGTGAGGTTGGGTAGAAGATTTGAACAGGTGTGTAAAAGGAGGGTTTGAAAATAACGTAGATAAGATAAGGTTATATGGTTGTTGAATTAGGGACAGTTCTTCAGTGTGAATCAAAATAGATTGGTGTGTGCAATCAGAGTTGTCTGAGCTTTAAATGTTTAGGATATATGTTTGGATGAAAAGGGAATCAATTGCAGAGTTTAGTAGGAAAGTTGTGATGAGAAAGGCGGGTAGTGCAATTAAATCCTTGGTGGATGTAAGGGACTTGTCTCGGTGCGTCACAGGATCTTACATATGGTAAGTTGTTCCTTATTTGAGACTATGGTCTGGAATAAATAAGTTATAGATCGAAAGTACAATGTTCAGATGGACAATTCTTGGGCTTTTAGGTATGAAAAATTGATGAAAATGATGAATGACTTATCAGGACTTGAGGTGTGAAGAAAGGGTAAATAGAAGAATCCAATATGAAACGTAGCTTTGAGATGTTTGGTCATACATTTCGGTTCGCTGGAAGTCATGATGACTAAAGACACATAAGAGTTTGCTGGAACATACATCCGCGTGGAGAACCGAAGAAAAAGTGTGATTGAGTCAGTAATAGGAATACCTGAAGGAGTTTGGGTCAGAGTGCGAGAAGAATGTGCCATTACATAAAGGAGTGAATGAATGCGGGTTAGTGACGGGAACTGAATTGTGACCCACTTGGTCACGCGAATTTGAACCCTACATAACGAAGATCCCATAGTGAGGTCCTGTCGCGTAACCGTGAAGCTCTAGGGTGGGATTTTTCTTGAACAGCGACGATTCTTCACTAAAAGGCAGATGAAGGCGGTAAGGCTGGCTTGTCTTTCGACTTGTCATATTCTTCTAACACTTTCTGTTTCCGGTGCATGTCACGACCTTACCCCCAGTCTTGGGGGAAAGAACGGTGATGATTGATGATATATTATATATATTATATATATTAATATATATATATTATATATTTGTATATAGTATTATATATTATATATATATATAATATTTAATATATTATATATATATATATATTATATATTATATATATATATATATATATATATTATATATAATATATATTATAATATATGATATATATATATATATATAATTATTATTATATATATAATATATATAGTATATATTGTATATTCTTCTTGGAATGCTAAAATCTTTTTATATAGTTAATTTTGAAAAGTTAAAATTATTTAATATGATTTCCTTTTAAAGAATGCTTCAAGGCAAACTAGAGCAACCCATATCAAACCCTCCAAGTCCAGCCGATTTCACTCAAGGAGATAGAGCTGACAATTTGTCTTCTCACATTCAGCATCTTCGGAACGAAGTAACAAGACTTCGAGATCAGCTCTCAATTGCTCAGGAAGAACGTAAGCTTCGCATGATTTTTGTGGTTTATCATTTTCATAAAAGAAGGTTCTATTTAATTTTTAATTTGTTGAAGTTATTCAGAAAAACTTCTTTATAAATTAACAACCTTTCTTTATAAAAAGCCTTTTTTTCAGTCCAAGGTGTTATCTAAAATATAATAAATTTTCATAATGGATTTGCCTTTTCTGTTATTGACATGATTTTTTTAAATATTTTTAGTTTGGGAGTGATTTTAGTGCAATCCTTTTTACATAAGTTTGAAAAGGTTTTCGTAATCTTTGTAAATATTAGCCATATCAGGAAAATGTTTTTATTTTGTTTTTTGGAAGAACTGATGTTCGAAGTTAAATTTTATTATTTTTTTCACAGATAATAGAACTACTCAGCAATATGTCCAAGAAGAACGGCTTGTTAAAGAAGAAAATTTACGGCTGCAAAGGAAACTGCAAATGGAGGTTGAGCGTAGGTGAGAAATTTTATTGTCCTTATTAATGTGCTCTTAATATTATCATGCTTTCCAAATCTAAATTTTTTAATATTAAGCAAAATTAATTAATTTATCGTATAGTAGAATTAATTAAATATATATTCATATTAAATGTTGAATCTGTTCTGCTTTCACAGCTTTTGAACTCAATTTAAAGCTGCAAGAGCATTCGTGAATGAGTTACTCATTGTTAATATATTAAATTTGGTTGAAGGTTTCTATTTTTCATCTCTTTTTCCAGTTAAAACGGAAAACCTTTTGTTTCTTCCTTTTCCATATTTATGTAATTATTTTATTTAAATCCTAATATAATATATAGCTTATATATATTATTATTTCTATTTTGGTCGTTTATGCTAGCTTATTAATAAGTAATATTTAAAAATAAAATCTACACTCGAAAAGTTAAAATCTTTTGTGGTCCTTTTTCATTGCTTTGTTCACATACAAACTTTTTTTCTTACAGACATTAAAAGAAATGATAGGAATTTTTAGCAATTTTGTATTTTAAAATCTTAATATATATATTTTAAAATTCGTGCATTTTCATTGCAATTCTTTTGCTCTTAGTTTTTGTGGCAAGTTAAATTTATTATTTTTGTCACTTCAGATTATTATTATTATTTTATCTATTTATTCAATTTTGATGTTCTTGTAAAAAATTTAACTTGGTACCGTTCTTATTTTTATTTATACATTCGTAAATGTTATTCTGACTTCCATTACTACAATATTGTAGAAGTAGCACTTTGTCGACATCTCTCTGAATCTGAATTCAGTCACTGGCATGTAGTGAAAGAGAGACATTACATCAAATGACTCTCATAGCATAGAACGGTCCTCTTCCAGTCCAGGACCTTAATACATCCCTCTCCCAATTCATCAGCCATTGTCACCAGTAAAGGTAATATATATATATAATATATAATATTCGTATATATATAATATATATATATATATTATATATATATATATATATATAATATAATTATATAATTATAATATATATATTATATATAATAGATGAAAGAAATATAATTAAATAATATAATATAGATAATATAGAAATATATAGATGAATATATATGGTTAAGATGAAATTACTGGTGAATATGATCAAGAACGGAGATGGTGATTGATTGAATTTTGAAGTTGTGTAATAAATGGTTTATGGAGGGTATAAGTTCCAAGGGATTGGAGCAGAGCGGTAATAGTACCCTATATATAGTGGTAAGGGAGCAAAAGGGGAACTGACAAATTATACGGGGAAGTAAGTTTACTGAGTGTTGTAGGTAACAG